>JXSR01S006025.1:118189-131823 GCA_000969725.1 Ophiothrix spiculata
TCAAAAAAAACATCACCATCATGTTCCTTGTAAAAATTCCTTTCTGGAAATGTATACTTTTATTAACTTTAAGTTCTTTGTTCAAAAGTTATGGTACAAAATAAATTTGCAAAAATGCAATAATGAGTGATGTGCTTTCCCCCCTTAAGGCACTCGGGTCATCTAAAAGCAATTCAAATTAATTGCCTTGCCCAAGGATATAACCCATTGGCTTAAGCATGGCCCAAACCCAGGGACCTATCAATTCGGAGTCCTGCACTAAATCCTATGCAGCTGGACCTCCATGAGCTCTGATTTAAATAATACGAGTATGGACTGTTCATTTGTAAATGTCTCACAGTTTTGGAAGAAAATATTGCCATTTTATATTAAAAACTGATGATTCATTCAACATTTTCATTCAGTTTGTTCTTCCTTATATCCAGCAGGTGAACAGACAATTCTTCACAAAAATAAATTTGTAGGAACTCTTGAAGAAACCCGATGATTTTATGTCGCCTTTGATTATCTTGGCAATTCTGCACCTGCCGAACATGGAGCATCAGTTTTCCTTCCTTATTGATAACTGGCCACATCGGAAGATGATCACCCTCATCACAATGACATAGTTCGCCTATCTTGTATTCTCCTGGGAGTAAGATTGATGGACTGTGACCTAGGTAATGAGGCCCTTAATGGCTAAGTTACACTGGGTATGTACCACCTTGCGTAATTATGATCTAGTTTCTCTGCGATATGGCGCTAGAGGTCAGCAACCTCGCATTTCAACATTCTGTATGCGCACAATGGCTGCCACATGGCGAGGTTTATTTCCAGACACTGACAGAAATCCATGCAATTGTAAGAACTGCCAAATACCAATGTATATGCATTGCATAATAATAATAATAATAATAATAATAATATTTATTTGAATCACTTGCAATATGAAATACAATATATATATAACCAACACACAAGATGTTAACTTGGTCCATCTTCCTTGTTTTTGCGGTCTTTTTGCTCATTAACACATGTTGTCAAGTTTTACTCTGCACCGTACAGAAATTTGACCAGTCATCATGATAGTCACACCCGAACCTTCTCAAGTGATTTTGTTGTGAATCATGTAAACACACAGACTGCGTAGGAGCATAACTATTTAATTATTCTGGATGCAATTTTCAGGGAGCTAATTTCACAGATGGAATTTACAACAGGTACTAGTGCACTCTACACACTTCAGGAATTCATTGCAAGAGCTTTTAAAATTAATCAACAGATAGAAACAATCTTTCCATTTTATGGACCACAACAACCATATGTGCTTCTATGATGCTAGCATAAGTGCTCGCCTGAGAAGCAGGCCACATTTTTGAGTAATCAAGGATTGCTTTTTAAGGCGCTCCAGAACAATGCTCTCCTTAATTACTCTCCTTAATCACTCCAGGAGAGTGATGTGAAGTTCTTCATAAAAACTGATCCATTGTGTCAGTTAAAATTTCAAATGGCAAAGCCTCAGTCATCTGTTTTCATTTATATAAAGTAAACCCATGATTAGACATGTTATTTAGATGGATAAATCTCCAAAGCAGTGTATCCGCTAAGGTTTTTGACCTTGCGCCAATTCGACCAATTAAAACAAAGTTGGAGAGGTGCTTGCGCCAAAATCACCAGCTGAGGTTGTCAAATTGGCAAAACAAAGCAAGAAAGAGCAACATTTCACACGTTGAAAGAAACCTGTTGTGCAAATTTCCAAGGCCCCAGCACCAATAGCGCGCCATACGGTCTTAACAGGAACTCTGCTCCTAAAGCACTACAAATGAGCACGTATTGTACCATCAAACGAGAATGTAAGCATGTATTGACCCTTTGCACGGTCCATAATTTGCGGGCAGAGTCTCATTCTTGAGAGCAAATTTACTGCTTTAACGCGCCTGCGCTGCTCACGTGGAATGCGTTGAAATTTAAGGGCACGCAATTGAGGCTGCGTTTAGCTGCGTATGCGTCAAACTGCGCGTACATTTGACCTCGGGATCGAGGCTCTCCCCGCAAATGGCGGATCTGAAGATCGAGGCTCTCCCTGCAAATGGCGGATCCATGCAAAGAGCGAATGATTACATATGCAAGCAAGTATGCTCGTTCATGCTGCAGGGCAACATTTTGGTAATCACAGACTTCCATTTTACAAAACCATCCTTTGTCACTCACCTCTACTATTTCCGGCTCCGTCCCGTAATACATGGCACTCTTCTATCGTTCCGTACGCAGAAAACATTACCCTGACGTCGTTCTCATTGTGTTTCTTTGATACCATACCTACAAAAAGTTTTCTTTCTTCAACTGAAAAACAAAGATGGGAAGGTAAAAAGAGTAATAAGTAGGAGAGGTTTTGTATGTTTTCTTTGAGGATAAGGAGCTTGGCCATAATATTGATTTAAAAGGGAGTTGGATGAGGAGCTTGGCCATATAGATTTAAAAGGGAAATCTCAAACAACTATACTCTATAAACCCTGAAGTATACAGTTAGTAATCAGACTCTGATACGAGATCCATAGCATATCCCTTGTATTCTACACCATTGTGAACTGGTGGTTTTGTATTGTGAACGAGACTAGCAACGACTGATTAGGATTGATTGTGACCAAATCAATGCGCATTAATAATAATATATATTTTTGCATGAATCTTTAAAGATTTTGGTGTTATTTTTGACTAATTTTGTTGCTACCACAAGGGCAAACCTTGATCATAAATTTATTTGAAAATTCAGCAAAATTGGGTATGTTGTTGCGATTCGAAGAATACTGATTAATGTATTTCCCTGTATGGTCATATTGGTTTTTGTGCTTTAATCGGCTGCTTTCTGTATATACTTGAAGGTTGATAGAGTTCATTTTACCTCCATGATAACTGGTGGACCATCAGGAGATCAATTTAGGGGGCAATTAGGTCCTTGTCGAAAAGTCAAAAAGGCACATTATTTGCATAATTCTGTGTCAAATGCCTTCAAATTTGTTTCATTTCTTAAATATATTTGTGTGTATCACCATTTTAAATCTGTGACATTCACATAAGAATAACTTACATCTATTAACAACATTACCTTAAAGAATGAGCGGACTATATAATCATCTATCGTATTATAATTACAATTAGCAAAGCTACTAAGCTCCTCTACTTAGACATAGCTTAATGCTATTAAAGTGAATCTTCTTTTAAGATAGTACGCTGTGACAATTAAATTATATCATTTTACCCCATAAAGAAATTGTAAAATTATAAAGTTTTATACACTGTGACAATTAAAAGATAAATCATTCATCCCAAGAAATTGTAAAATTACAAAGTTTTATACAATTTAACAATTAAAAGATATATCATTTCCCCCAAGAAATTGTAAAATTACAAAGTTTCATTAAAGAGTCATTTTTTAACTTTCAATACAGGAATTACTCTTCCGTCCTAACAGCATTGCCCACTATTAATTCGAAATTTTTATCTTAGAAGTCAACATTTTCCTGTAAAAGTAAAATTTCCTTGCAGCCTTCCAAATTGCCCATTTTCACTATGGTATTTGAAATGTAATTTTGTCCCCAGCTACTCCCCTTCAAAAACAAAAAACACAAAACTAATTGACAATGAAATAACTCTTAAATCAATCAATCATTCATGTTAACTTTTATAACTGATGAGAAAATAGATGCTGGACACATCCCAAGAAATCTTGCATAAGTTGTTTGTATGTATTGCACTCAAACCACACAAAGAATCCAAATGATGTACATCATTTATATAGTAGATCTAGCCCCCAACTAATATTCAAATCAAATTTCTACAAAATTATGCTTGACCTTGTCAATTACAATTTATAGAAATATCTCGCATCAATTCTTTACTCATACAAATGCTCTTATTTTGCTTCAGCGGGATATTTTCCCTCCACCATCAATTTTCCAATATTTTTAAACAATCTTCTAAGAAACTAGGCATGCTCGATTTGAACCGACAACGATAAGTAAAACACGCTCTGTTTTCACACAACACAGAGGCACTTTGTCAGTAAAGGGAGAGCTTGAACAGTGAGAGAATGGCAGGAACACAATAAAAGACTTCAAAATGGTTTAGATAATACTGCACAAAAAGCATCGCACATTTTTCCCAACAAAACCTAACTCAATTAGTCAAAGACTTGACATTTAGCAGCGGTAAACAAACCCTTTCACTAACGCATACATCAGGGGTGGAGCGATCAACAACAAAAAACGGAAAGAAATGGGAAAAACAGAACGTGTGACATTTATTGACCGGATATGTTCTGCTGATACGTAGTGTCAATATTGTGACGGGATCTCGTCCTTGGCTCGTATCGAGGCGATGGATCAAACCGCCGAGATAAGTAGGTAGCTACTTGTGTTGTGAAACTGCGAGCTAGCTATATAGGAACACACGTTTTATTGCTTTGCAAATTTGGATGAGATGTTTTATTGCATGTAATAAGTGGCAAGACAGAGAATTCTAGTCAATTGTAAATCTTTTAAAACTGACAAAGTTTACTATCTTACTCAAAACAAAAAATCAGATCTGAAATAATTTTATTTCAAAACAACACCTCCTTAAAGTTTCCATATGGGCGATCCAACAAAATTTTGTTCATAAATTGTGGTTTTTGACAAGTTGCTTGCACTGTGTTTGATGATTTTTTTCTTCCTTTTTCTGTTTTTTTAAGTACCACTAATCTGATAATCTCAATTTGTAAACTATAATCAAATTAAAGTTACAAATATTCTGCAAAACTTAATCATATCAAATCATCTAAAGAGATAAATATTTGATGAAATTTTGAGCAAAATAGAATAGAAAAACAACTTATTTCTATGTTTTAGGGGAAAAAATAGAAAACATTGACTCGTGCTGTAGGGAAACCCAATTCTGATACACTTTAATTTCTTGAAACTCAAGAATCTGAAGAAAATTCTGTTATTCAAATCAAGTGCCTTAAAAAGATGTAACTGTCTTAATTGTTGCATCTAATCAGTCAAATTTGAATAAATTGTGCATAAAATAACAACATTTCACAGATATTGTAACAATCGTTTGAAAAAGAAACAAATCATACGCCTGAGGAAGCTCGTCTATTTCAAACAAGTCCCATGCAACAAAGGGAGGCAATGTTATCATCACAAAATTGTTATTTGTAACACCCACTACAAAAATTCGCACTGAATATTTTCACTTTTATAAAAAAAACCTGCGTAGCCCTCGGGAGGCTATAATCAATTTTTCCTACAATACCCTCATTTTATGCAAGAAATCATCTCTCAATAATATCGACATGATACGAACATGTTCTCGCTAGTTATCGACAGCTCATGGTATACAATGTTGACAGCACGCCGTATACACACACTAACGAGTTATTGGTAGAGAGACATTCTCCGGAGCATTTATGAGCATCCATAAATGCAAGACCATAAACTAAATGCGGTGCGTCTCTACTGCATAATAAAATAATCATGACGATTGATGAAATATTCAACGTACATATTTGCCTCGAAGGGATACCAAGAAAATTGTTGTCTACAGCTATGTTTACAATTAACTCGTTCAAATATACAAGAAATACAACATGCATTAAAATAATATCATATAAAATGCAGTTATATAAGCTTCGAGTAATGAAATATTAGCTAAATATGGTACTCCTTAATAGGTTCTACGATAAATAGCTGAAATTGGATATTTATTGAACATATTTTTGATAATAATTTAGTACAAAAAATCAACTAAAATGCCTGCTCTTTTTACACATTCTCACTTTAAAAACAGCTTGTTTTATTTTCAAAATCAACACTGCCTTGAAGGGTTTACGCTAATAGATGTTTGAGGCACGAAATTCATTCAATTTGCAAGCCATAATTGACAGTGAATCAACTATTCATGAATGTTAATATTAAGAAACAATTCTGTTCTTATACAACCTGCCTCTTCAATGCCAAATATTTTTTCAAAAGTTAACGTTTCTATATTGCAAGAAAAACCCCATGTAAAAATATTTGTCTATTTTCATTTTAAACGAAATGATCATGTTATAAAACATGGTCGATTTAAAAATTTTGCAAAGGGTGTTTTTGCACGCCACAAGGCAAAAAATAATATCTGGCATATATTGCAAAAACACTAAAATTCTCCTTACCACAATAAAATAGTGATCTATTTTTCAAATATCAATGTAATTTTGATGTTCATTTTATTAAGGATAACAAGTCAATGGGATAATTTTTTAAGCAATTTTATCTTAAACATAACATTTTGATTAAAAATATATATTTTTATCATAAATATCATGCAGATTCAAAAAAAAATGTATGAAAGTAACTTTCATTCATAAGGCATAGTTGTAGGATTGTAGCAGTAACAAAAATATCAATCATTAAAAATACAATATAGAAAATCATTTTGTTTATTTTCAAAATTTCAAAAACTTAACAGTATTTTGTTGTACTTGAACGTAACCGTACATAATTGATTTATTATCAACTTACGCTTGATATTCAAATCAGCATGTCATGCCGGGCGCCATGCAGTGTTCCCGCTAAGGCAGTATGTCGCAAAATTGGCGCAGAAGCTCAAAACATTGGCGCAAGGAGTTCCCAAAACGAAGAAGTCAAAAATAGGGTTTTGGTTATGCACAACGTTCACTTATTTCAGTGTTATTCAGATTATATTCAAAATTACTCTCATTTTTTAGGTGATCTTTCTGAAATTGGCAATGGTGAGATCTATTTTCTTCTTTTATGTCGCTTTGGCGCAAAAGTCAAAATCCTCAGCGGGAACACTGACAGGAACACTGATGTTCATGGATGTGTATTTACACGGTGAGAATACTTCCAGAACATGCAAGGGCAAAAGTTGCAATCAGCAAAGAAACAAACATGCCAAAACAGGCGTTTTCTGTTACATTATGATAAATATTTTATTAAAACAAATATTTTATATATCTCTTGAAGTTTTGTTACCGCAACAGTCTGACCAACACCTTACTGTTAAATAGGACTACAACTATACTTTGATCAACACTAAATAGGCGTGAATTATGAGTCTTTTTTTTTTTCATCCGCAAGTAAACATAATCCCACTTACACGCGCACCGTAGATACTGATGCATGAGTCGCACATACAACGCGCATTGCGCCTCCTGCAGTTGTGCTGTGTTCAGCTATGCACGCGCTCAACTGTATCAATTCACGATGTGAAGAGGCCCGCCTATTTGGTGTTGATCAAAGTATACATACATGCTCTAAACTAAAATTTAACACTAAAATAAGCAACTAAAATTCTAAACTAAATACAAAGCAAAATGAAAAGAAAATGGGTAACTCACAGTACAGATGACACATTGCATTGTGGGATAAATAAAGATGGCGAACGCAGAAAGGACGGACACGATAACTATAAATACATGCAGATGGATGGACGATGGACGGGCAGGCAGTCACGACGTAGGGGAAGGGAAGAAAACAAACGGATGGTCTAACTAAACGGGCGACATGCAAAAAATGGCAACCTTACCCTTACCATTTCTATTTTCACAATCTGCTGGCTTCATTTGTATTGGGTGTCTCATCTGTAGAAAAGAAAAAAAAACAGGGAATACAGAATAAATTAGTTGCAAGTTTGGCTGGTTTCCGTTTTACATGGTTTGTTATCTATATGTAGAAAAGAAACAACAGAGAATAGAGAATAAATTAGTTGCAAGTTTGGCTGGTTTCAGTTTATATGGTTCGTCATCCAGAAAATAAACCGAAATCAAGGAATTGATTAGTTGCATATATTTTGTTTCAATATTTTGGCTGGTTTCATAATTATCCGGAGATATAAATTTAAAAGAAACACAAATAGATCTCAGCATACCACCACTTGCATATTGAAAATTTTCTGATTTCTAAAATATCTCATCCATCAAAAATGAAACTCAAATACCGAATCATTTCGACATGAGCTCTACTCATTTTCAACATGGGAATCGTTTTGAAAACAAATATTGACTGGAAAAAGGTATCTATATACATTCATATTTTTGTGTGGAAACAACTTCCTTCATGTTCGTGGAGCCAAGATCTACAAACATAGCAAATTAGCAGAACATGAAAGCAAACTTAATCTCTTACATCTTAAAGCCATTAGAATTTTTTCTACAACTGTACAAATTGGGTAAATACAAAATGCAACTCATCATATCAAAAGCTGATGACTTGGAAAAGAATCAAAATTGACCTCCAAAATTTTCTGACAGACCATTTTAACAAAATGTCACTGTATTTAAACTTTTTTGTGAGTGACCATATATATAGTGTGCCATATGTTTTCAGCAAGCATCCACTAATAATTCATTATCTATTCTAATTTACATTACAACCCATATTTGAGGAGAAGAAATATTTATTTTATATGATCAATAGGGATCATATAATCCCAATCAATTTCCCATAATCAAACCTGCGTTATTATTACAAAATACATTGGAAGCTCATGGAAATGTTTAAAGAACGAATACTTATCGCACCATATATATTATTGCCCATGAAAAAGTAAAAACTGGCCCTTATTTTTGAAATTGAATGTTTAATCATATTCTAACATGTGATACCATTTTGTGCAAAAGTCAACAATGCAAAATACAGTGCCAAAAATTACTTGCATCATTTAATAGAAAACAAACAAAACTAGTTCATCAAACAAAGATATTTAAAATTTTCGTAATTACGATTTTACTTAGAAAGAAAACAATAAATTAAGTCACAGCATTGAGAATATATTGATATCTAAAAAGTATCAATCACCTGACCTATATCTCAAAATGGCACAGTCCAACAACTGACCATTTTGAAACAGTAGTGCATTATATATTATATATTGACAATCTCAAAAACATGTATTGGTCAAGTACTCTCTTTAAGTGGTCATTAAAAAAAACTAGCAGTTATGAACATACCAGTGACAGATTTTATGTCTACACTGGCGGTCAAAAGTGTTTGCGTATAAAACCTTTAACCATTCATATCTCATGCCAGTTCATCATTTGCGTTAATTTTTTCGGATTTTATATTATTTAAATATATAGATCTAAAGAATTAAACAGGAATTGCATTCACCACATTTGGAAATATGGCGTGCTAAACATACTGCATACTTTCTTCTGCACATTCAAAAACACAGTGCAAATGCATAACTGCACATTTGTTGGAAAACTTATGACCTGAATTTAAATGTTCTTCACTGTTGCACGGTGATAACGAGCATTGAATGATAAACTACTTAGGTACATATGAAAAGTGTGTGTGGTGAAATCGGCCATTTTTATAATTATTGAAGATCAAATATCAGAGGAAACTTGAATTATTTACATTGGATACATATGGCACCTATAAAAAACATGTTTTTCTAAGAGTCTTGGTCATTTGATATAACAATTGGGTTTTGCCCGTATTTAAACATGCGCAAACACTTTTGACCGCCAGTGTATGAATTGTCTCTCTGAAATAATCTACTTGTCATCTTCAGTTAATTGTTATGAAACTTTTTAAAATATGTGTACCGTGGCAAAAGGGTGCACATATATCTCGTCATGTGAGTGCAAGAAAGTCGTATCTGCAATGGCTGCCCTATGTTATTTTTATTCTATACTTTGTCACAAGAATGTGAAAAGTCCTCAAAAATTCCCTGTCTTATGTCATTGGTTCTTGAAATGGTTCTTCAGGTGACGGTCACCTGAAGAACCATTTCAAGAACCAGTGACCCAAGATTGGAGATTAGACAGTGTGCAATCCAAATTTATGACAAATGGCAGTTATTGCAGATATTACTTTTTTGCACTCAAATGACGATCTATCCCTAATTCTGGTTTCATTTTTATCATGCATAATATGTGTCTTCCATGCTGCAATATTTATATTCATATTCGAAAACTCAAAAAAGATTGAAGCCATACTCTCCTCGCATCTAACACCCTACATCCGGTCATTTTTCACAACACCTCTACAGTTTTCCAACACACCAATATCATCGTAAAAGCCATTTGATAGAATCCATTAACCACAACCAACCAATCCCCAGACCACTCCATCTTCTACTTGCACTTTGAACCATCTGGCTCAAGGCATATGGTTATTTTGCATTACTTATCTTAAAGCAATACTTTAAGATTTTGATCAAAAATGGTTTATAGTAAAAACACCATAAAATGAAGGAATGTACCTTTCTGAAAGCGTTTTCAAGTGTTTTTTGTCAAATAATTGTTTTGCCATTGAAAAATGGATAAAAAACATGTGCATGCTTTCTTATATACATGGGGAATTAAATTCGGGATCCTGAATTTAATTCAACAAATGGCCATAAAAGACAAAGTAGCATAATTAAGCAAAATCATTTGGAGGGTATTACTATCTACCCAAAACAAACCAAGTAAGCTAAAAAAATCGAAAGTCATGGGTGACGGGGGCGCTTCATTTTTAACACTTTAAAGTATTGCTTTAAAGGTGCATTGGACAAAATTTCAAATTTTATCTGCAGATGAGTTACACTTGTTATGTTCAATAATAACAGTCAATTATCAAATATTGAGAACATTTTGCTTCAAGCCTTCAGAAGAGTCCAAAACTGGAATTTTGTTTGTATCTCGCTCTTGGGTATGAAGCTAAATATTCTCTAGGCCTTAAAAGCATGTTTTGATGCTAATATCAGGGAAGATGTTTAGCTTTACTTGTAAAACATTGTGTTTGCATCAGAAATTGTAGGGTAAATCAAAAGAAATTTCAATTTTGCATTTGGTTTGCTGATAAAAACTAATTTTATGATTTCAACTCTAGGGGTGGTAATTTTTCGTTGTCGCCAACGATAATGAATGATGAAAGAAAATTTCAAAATATGCCAGCTCTCACAATTATCATTTTCTTGTAAATTTTACAATATTATCAAAACACAATCTGAACATCATACAATTTGTTTTCCATATGGCTCTTTGCATTATTCATTTCATTGGACTTTTATTAAAACCAAATTTCAAAATGTGCCTGCTCTCAGATTAAATCTCTTAATGAATAAATTTCAAACCACTGAATTCTGTTTTAAAGCAATGAAACCAATCTGGTCTGCCCAAAAAAATGATGTTTTCAAATGTACCTAGAAGAAGTCCTCATCATCATACATTTTGCATAAAACTTTAAAAATTGCAGATAAAAAAGTTTTTAAAAATCATAGGTAGATTCTTATTGTTCATCAATCTTTATGAACTATATATCCATGTACATTGCAAAACCATTCTTGTTTACAATGTTATCAAAACTATAAGCTTGGCAAAACTGTTTGTTTTTCCCTGAGTCCTATCACCACAATCTTCCGCACCAAGAGAAATCAGTAGAAGGAATAGTTCTCCATGTGACTAGGGGGCTTCAGCTGTCCTGTCATCCATATCAAGACCATCCCTACTTATCAATCATTCAAAAGCAAAATTGTACTTAAATTTTCAATGATGTATCACATAGTTATGACACAACAAAATCAAGACATGCAGAATATTTGAACTTTTCACGTAAGCAAATACTCGACACTGAATAAGTCAATACAATCATAAACGGAGAAATAAAATGTTCATCAACAGAAAATTAATTTAAGTTCAATTGTAAATTCCACAATAGGGACCCAAACCATTGAGCATAGGTAAATATAGTACGAAGTTGATACAGTGAGGTTTGAATAATTGATTTGGTTGAGCTACGGCACGGATTTATTTTAATTAAAAATTCATCGCTGTTTGATATTCATTAGTCAAATGCCTTCAAACTCCATCTAAATCACCGTGAAATCCGCCGTGCACAATTCAAGCTTTTTCAAATCAATGTTTCATGCATTCCAATTAGAGAAAATGCGACTAAATGTTAATAAATGCCAACGCTGTGTGTGATTTATATGGGCCAACGTACAAAATCCAAGATACTTTTTTCACTTTTAATTGACATATGTACAGAGAAACAAGTTTGGAATTCAAAAATACTTTCTCTTTTATGTCAATACCATCACATCAGAAATTAAATATTCAACAGAATTATGAATTAGTAATTACCTATTCAACTGGATTTAATTACTAACGATTAAAATTTTGCACTTGTCAATTAATGGTATACATATTTTATAACTTACTGCAGAGCTCAAATTCTGTCATATGTTGACTTGTTTGCATAATTCGAAGGTTTTCCCCCCTTTTTTTTTATATAGATTTATCCCCTTTAAACTACTGAGTCAAAAATCATCTTTGAATCCCAAATAATGACTACATTAACAATCCTAAACGTAGAATATTCTCAGATTTGTTGAAAATTTAACTTCAATCAGGGGTGTGAGAGACCTCTTTTGAAAATAGAGGAGGTTTGTATAAAAACAAGGGAAAAAAACACTGAAAAATTCTAAAAATGGGCTAAAAATGAAAGAAAAAGCTGAAATTTGGCCTTGAATAAATTTTCAAAAAAGAGAAATCAGCATAAAAGAGGAAATTTCACACCCCTGTTCAATGTAAAATGTGATCTCAAATGCAAAAATGAACAGGAAAGAATTTAATTATCTCTTTAATCCTTTCTTTCAAAAATGATAAAATTCACAATCATTAGACACAATCAGTGTTCCTGCTAAGGCCATGCATGCAGCCCTGAAAATTATCACAAAACATTTCTAAAAATGTGTCAGAATTATGCGTTTTCTAGTTAAATTTAGCCAATTTTCAGCCTCAGTATGTGATTTTGGCACAAACATCTTTGCAATTTTGTCATAATTGGTTGAACTGGCACAAGCCCCAAAACCTTAGGGGGAACATTGGACACAACTCTGGCTTTAGTCATTTGCCAAAATCATGTAAATAATACAATACAATGCAGGCATTTATATAGCACTCTTACATGAAAAAACAGGTATCACAGCACTTCACAAGAATTAAAAGAAACAAAGTACAATAAATCAATTATCAAATAAATATGTCTTTAAATATGCCAGTAATTGAGCATGATGAATATGGTAGGGAAGTTTATTCCACAGGAATGGACCAGCAGCCAAGAAGCCTTTATCGCCAGTGAGAGTATGAGTGCGAGGCGAAAGCAATGTTGGTTTTTAGTACGAATCCTACAAAATCCATAAAACAATTGCAGCTTTCAGCATTGCCATTCGCTTGGATCATTTTATCAATACTCAATTTGGATTGAAAGTATACTTCTGATCACTTGCAGGGCGTATCATTTCATGCAATCACAGAATTTTCGCTTTTGATATAAAACAGTTCTTTTTTAAAAGTAAAATTGACTTCTGAGAAGTAAAAGCTTTAACCTTTCCATCATTTCACATAGCACTATAAAACCTATATTACTTTTCTCTTCAGTCAAAGCCCGGTACACCTCCATTCAGGTTGACATTTCCATTAAGTGAAAGCAGTAAGGAATAATAGCCACTCCGTCAATTGCCAACATATCAATCATAAACTTATCGCCAAGAGCAACCACTTACAAAGGAGATGAAATCGCACGTTTTAATACAACAACACATATTTCACAGGATCCTCGTTTCATTAACTGTAAGATATTACTCTTTTATATTGAAAAATATATACTGATTAT
>JXSR01S006025.1:164022-182880 GCA_000969725.1 Ophiothrix spiculata
TAAATGAGACACACAACACACAGTGAGGACTTATAACTTAGGCTATTTTTTATTTTTAACCAGAGGGTGCGGAATGCGGAAGATTTTGCTAAGCCTACGGAATGACGGAAGATTGCCGTCAAATACGGAAGTCTTCCGCACGATCCGGAAGAGTTGGCAGCTCTGCAACATGGGTATGTCGAAACGACCTCTTGAGGCAAAGGGTGAATATCTTCTTCGGGTGTAACTGACACTCGTCAGGTGCGTAGCCAGGATTGCGTACCCCGGGTTGCGCAATAAATCCTAGTCCAAAACGACAACGGGTCCAACGGGCCGCTAGGGGCACCTGCCTATAGTAATTAGGACTACTGCGTCCGTTTTTCTTTGTTTTGCAATTGTTTTTTTATTTCTTTATCCTTTATTCCATTTTTATTTTTTGTAGACCCCGGGGTGCGCGCGCCCATTCCGCTCCCCCCTGGCTTCACCAATGCTTGTCTAAATTAGTCCATTAGTTCCTGCTTAATGGGATACCAATTCAAATTCCAACACAAAATTTATAACACCAAACCCTAGCTCATTAACGAACCCCTCAATTTCCTTCATCCCATTACCATTCTCACCCATCCTCATCCACCTATAAGCCTAGTTTTCTCAGTTACTCCTCGTCATAAATTCCCCATCAATTTCAACACCCCGAAACCTAACTGTCTCAAGCAATCTCTATGCATCATGCCTTCCCATCCTTATCCAACGAAGCCCAGTTATCTCCGTTTCACCTCATCATACATACCCCATCCATTTCAACACCCTGAAACCTGTCTCAAGCTATCTCTACGCATCAACGTTTCAAGTATCATCCCAAAATTTATCGCCAAAAGTCACGATATTTACCATCCTCAAAGCTAATAATATTGATTCTGTATTGTGTTACATCATAACAGACGTAATTCAGCAGAAACTCAGGCTACATTACATCAACTCCATAATCATAAATAGCCTTCACTGTAAAACCAAAGCAGAAACCATATTATATCTCGTCTGCACGCATGCACGCGGCAAAACAAACGATGCTCAAGTAATTCAAAAGGATTTTTATAATTAAGACTCTTATTTCAATAACATCCTATCAAGTCTCCAGCCGGCTTTATAGCATCTAGGCAGCTGCGGTAATTACAGCGTCCATCTTTTAACGACGATACAAATGTAGGCATGCAATGTTAAATCACGGCATCGATATTTGCCTTCTCTCTTGCAGTTTCTGAACAACCCATGTGTCATTATTTGATTATTTATAAATTCATCTGTATCTAATTTTTCATTTCTGAAAGCGTAAAGACAAAATTTCCCGTTTGAATTTTGTTTCAGTCAATTAAAAAACAAACCACACCAAATGATTCTGTTTGTCTTTTTTTTCACAAAAAATGATATCGGTGAAACAGGTGCATATTTTTCCCTTCAAAATTGTGTCGTTTTCTTTTCATTTCTTGCTATGATTCCAACTGTGCATCTTTACATAAACCAACAAATATTCCAAGCCTTTTAAATACTAATTATATCAGAAAATCTACACTAAGCCATGATTCTGCTCCCCAAAATAAGAAACCTCTAAAAAACAGGAATGATGAAAGCAATATCCATACCGAGTTAATTGTCATCATTAGTGAAGAGATTACATACACACAGCTCCGTGTAATGAATATGACTCATCTTAATAGCACAATTATTGAAAATGTTCACTAATTGAAATATTCAAATACGGAACAAAAATTTGACTATTTTCCTACCTGCCATGTATTATTTCCAAATATCCATGGCAACTGAAAAGCTTAAAAGGAAATGCAGAAATTGCGATAATCATTTGCTATAATTTTTGAATCTATACAGTAACTTTGGGATTCCTCATATAGATTTCTGTTTGAAAGATAAGTGACACACTAATAGGAATAGCTACATTTTCTTGTATTAGTACAAGAATGCTATCCGCGTTTATCTGCCGTAGTCGCAATTCCCAATCTGGACCGTAATTGCAATCGCAAAAGCAAAAAATTGGCATAAATTGGATTACTTGAAACTCCCTACATCTAACAATGCTCTGTAATTTGAGCTGTTTAGTATTCTTCTCAACTTCCGACTTGCTCAGCCGTGTTTGGCTTTCAAGCTTTGCACATCGTGTGACAAGTTCGATACAGTACCTCACAATCGACGTAAGTGTATATGCATAGTACTACATACAGTGTTTGCAGCGTAACAATTGCCATTCACAATCCTTTCCTACTTAACTAACAAAAAATGAAGTGAATTCAGTGACAAATCAATTACACTTCACTTCAATTTCAATCATAACCCATTTCTATTTCATCACCAATAATTTGATAGTACTTGTTACCTTTCACAAGTAATTGCAAGCTTCTGCTGGGAAATACACTGCTCCAGATTCTCTTTCAATAAACTTGTATTCTACCTCAACTAAATATCATTAACCTTAGACTTTCAGTAGTTTTCTTTGAAAGAAACATCATTAAGACAAGATATAAATGAAGATTCTGATGTTATGCCCTAAATCTCCCCTTTTGATTGTTGCGAAACACAGCACAAAGTACATATTGAATGCTTCTCTTTGTAAAACGAAAATAAAGGATGCTATTTATTTATTTCAAAGCGGGTCTCATCTTCCCCGTCATATTTATTTCTTTCGGATAAAATAAAGTATGTCTTCAGGGAGAGCAAAATAGGAAATAAGAAAATTTCCTGCTGTCATATCACAATAATTGAGAATTCACATGTGAAAAGGGGTTTTCGCAATGTTCCCCTTGCAGAACTTGAATCGAGACCTAGATTGTGAGGTGCACATATGCCAACTTTGAACAAAATACACTTCTAACTAATACCAGTGTACATGGAAAAGGGGCTTCCCGTTAGCACGACTAATACCAGTGTACATGGAAAAGGGGCTTCCCCTTTAGCACGGCACATCCAAATATAGAAGGTGTGAATCAATGAGGCATGTTTTCCCTTTCACAATTTCAGAGGCTTACAAGAGGGAGCAATAAAATTTCTATTTCAAGCACATGGGGAAAAACATTCAGCTGTATAAGGAGAGAAGATTCTTATTTTGTTGATACCTCAGTATACAAGACATCATTTTGCAAAATAGCGCAAGGGATGCAATGCAAATTTCCTCGCTCCTTCTTGTGACATCATCACTATGTGATCATATCACTTCTCTAATCTTAGTGACGAGAGCTCATGAATAAAAGAGCAAGCACTACCCAACTTCCTTAAACCATCTTTCTTCACATAACATTTAACCAAAGAGTATGCCTCCACTGAATTTTTCACATGCCTTTGACTTTCAAATCATTTGAAGAGATAAACCTTCGCCCTATATCTGAATGAAAAGCCATCTTTACTATAGAAATTCTTCTAAGCATGAATTATATTATCCAATGTTATATTCTATGTTCAGTTTATTGAAGACAATGTATTGGTAGTCTTTGAGCTATTATGGCAAAACTTGACATGGGTACTTCACTTTTATGTTCAAGATGTGACATGAATCTGAACAGCAAACCCAAGCTCATTCATGAACACATCAAATTCTTACTCCTCGCTAATATGCCCAACAATTCTTATCCATCCAAGACCAATTAACTAGCTTCACTTTACGATGCATGCTCCATTCATTTTAACACCTCAAAACCTGTGCAATACAATCTCTTTGCATCATTACCCAACATTTCCAGGGTGTCACATAACCAAAAGTCACAATATTTGTCATCCCTAATGTGTAAAGTCATCCGGTCACTTACTTACCCTAACCTCCTACCTACCATTTTTCATTCTCAGCCTATCTCCTCGGAAATAAGGATGTCAAAAATTGGTGGTTTCCACCGGGGCTCGAACCAGGGACCTCTTGCTTCCCAATCCCGTATATCAAGCCACCCGAGGGGCCCTGCCTGGGCAGCGATTTCGTGCCCATATGGGACCCCGGTGTTTGGCTTTCAAGCTTTGCACATTGTGTGACAAGTTCGATAGAGTGCCTCAAAATAGACTTAAGTGTATATGCATAGTACTGCATACAGTATTTGCAGTGCAACAATTGCCATTCATGATCTTTTCCTACCTAACTAACAAAAAAAGAAGTGAATTCAGTGACAATTCAATTACACTTCACTTCAATTTCAATCATAACCCATTTCTATTTCATCACCAATAATTTGATAGTACTTGTTACCTTTCACAAGTAATTGCCAGCTTCTGCTGGGAAATACACTGCTCCAGATTCTCTTTGTATATCCAAGTATTCTACCTCAACTAAATATCATTAACCTTACAACTTTCAGTAGCTTTCTTTGAAAGAAATCTTGATTAAGACAAGATATAAATGAATTGAAGATTCTGGGGTAATGCCCTAAATCTCTCCTTTTGATTGTTGTGAAACACAGAACAAAGTACATATTGAATGCTTCTCTTTGTAAACCAAAAATAAAGCATGCTATATATTTATTTAAAAGCGGATCTCACCTTCCAATTTATTTATTTCGGATAAAATGAATTATGTAAATCTTCTGGGAGTGGAAAATAGGAAATAAGACAATTTCCTGCTGTCATGTTACAATAATTGAATATGTGAAAAGGGGTATATGCAATGTTCCCCTTGCAGAACAAGATTAAAGACCTGGATTGTGAAGTGCATGTATGTCAACTTTGAACAAAACACAGATACCCTTCTTATTTTAATACAAGTGTACATGCAAAATGGGCTCCCCCTTGAGCGCAGCACATGCAAGAATAGAAGGTGTGAATCAATGAGGCATGTTTTCCCTTTCCTAATTTCAGAGGCTTACATGAGGGAGCAATAAAATTTCTATTTTAAGCACAAGGGGAAAAACATTCAGCTGTGTAAGGAGAGAAGATTCTTATTTTGTTGATACCTCAGTATACAATAAGACATCATTATGCAAAATAATGCAAGGGATGCAACGCAATTTTCCCCAGCCCTTGTTGTGACATCATCTATGTGATCATAGCACTCCTCTAATCTTGAACTCATGAATAAAAGAACAAGTGCTACCCAACTTCCTTAACTACACACCATCTTTCTTTACAAAACATTAACCAAAGAGTATGCCTCCACTGAATTATTCACATGTCTTTGACTTTTTCATCATTTGAAGAGATAAACCTTTGCCCTAATTCTGAATAATATGAATAGCCAACTTTACTATAGAAAATCTTCTAAGCATGAATTATATCCAATGTTATATCTATGTTCAGTTTAGTGAAGACAATTTTTGGTAGTCTTTGAGCTTTTATGGCAAAAAAAACTTGACTGGGTACTTCACTTTTATGTTCAAGACATTATGTGACATGAATCTGAACAGCAAACGCAAGCTCATTCATGAACACATCAAATTCTTACTCCTCGCAAATATGCCCAACAATTCTTATCCATCCAAGACCAATTAACTGGCTTCACTTTACGATGCATGCCCCATTCATTTTAACACCTAAAACCCTGTGCAATACAATCTCTATGCATCATTACCCAACATTTCCAGGGCGATCACCAAAAGTCACGATATTTGTCATCATTATTACTAATAATTGATTCTGTATTGTGTTACATTATAATAGAAGCAATTCAGCTGAAGTTTTGGATACCTAGCTATATTACACCCACTCCA
Source organism: Ophiothrix spiculata (assembly GCA_000969725.1). NCBI lineage: Eukaryota > Metazoa > Echinodermata > Ophiuroidea > Amphilepidida > Ophiotrichidae > Ophiothrix > Ophiothrix spiculata. The sequence goes on from JXSR01S006025.1 coordinate 169,689, forward strand.
TAATCATAAATAGCCTTCACTGTAAAACCAAAGCAGAAACCATATTATATCTCATCTGCATGCATGCACGCGGCAAAACAAATGATGCTCAAGTAATTCAAAAGGATTTTTATAATTAAGACTTTTATTTCAATAACATCCTATCAAGTCTTCAGCCGGTTTTATAGCATCGAGACAGCGGTGTTAAATACAGCGTCCATCTTTTAACAACGACACAAATGTAGAGACACGCAAAGTTAAATCACAGCCTCGATGTTTACCTTCTCTATCGTTGTCTATCGCAGTGTTTGCACAATCCATGTGTCACTATTAGATTTTTATTTCATCGTTATTTGATTTTTACCAGCCTTGAAAATCCTAATCATCTTAAAATTATCTGATAGTCAAATAGGAGTCTCACAAACAGAATTTTCTCTAAAAAGTCAATTCTGAAAACATGCAAGACTGAAATGATTCTTTTTATTTATCATTGAAAAGCGCTTTAAATGACACAGGTGCATCATTTCTACACTCATTCCTCAAATGTATTGTCTAATCTGTTGGTTTCCTTTTATTTATGCTCAAACCCTTAAAACATGCATATTGCAGAAAATCTTTGAATAGCCAGTTTGCTTCAAAACTGTTTGAGATATTTTTGGAAAAACACCGCTGATGAAAGCAAATACCCATGCAGAGTTAAATGACATTATTAAACTCATCACATGGAGAAAAGACATACACACAGCTCCATGTAATAACCATGACTCATCTTAATAGCACAATTATTGAGAATGTTCACTAATTGAAATATGGAACAAAAATTTGACTTTTTTACTAATGATTACATATCTTTCATCCCACCTGTCCTGTATCATTTGCTAATAACCATGGTAACTGAAAAGCTTGCAGGCAGTGTGGAGATTACAATGATGATCATTTGCTATAATATTTGGAAATCTATACATTAAGAGTTCTTCCATATTTTCTATTTGAAATATAGATATTTGGGAATAGCTACATTTTCTTGTATTGGTACAAGAATGCTACCTGAGTTGATCTGTCATAGTCGCAATTCCCAATACAGACCTTAATTGCAATCGCAAAAAATTGAGTGATCATTCAATTACACTTTGCTTCAATTTCAATCATAACCTATTCCTATTTCATCACCAATAATTTGATAGTACTTGTTACCTTTCACAAGTAATTGCAAGCTTCTGCTGGGAAATACATAGCCTTGATTCAAGGCATTATTTGTCTATTTTCACTAATATTTCATATCAATATCAATATCCTATTCTGAAATTCCTATAATCTCCTGTTGTTTTACTCTATTTTCACTTCATTCATACCCCATTATCTTATGCTTACATAGTTCATATCCCATTCTGAAATACTTTTATCCAGATGTAGACACAAATTATGATACAAAGCCTGTCCTTAAATGACTTTTGATAAGACAACTCCAATTGGCCAGTACACAATTTACCTAACACCTGTCTATTCATATCACAACTGTCTAACCACACTTTTCTCCTATTTGAAATAATAAATCTATATTTGACTTAGGAGTGGGTAGAATTTGGTGTTAGGCAGTAAAATAACATGTGGGAATTAAGTTTGTATATGTCTGAGGCTTGCAGTGACTGTTTTTTTCTGACAAATGACATCAGTGCATTGTTGTGCATTAAGTTGTACATGGAATCTTGATGTATTCAGAGACCCTAGAAATGTATGCAATGCAATGCCCCGATGTACTATTATGGGTAAATACATTTGTAAAGCAATCTGTGGGTTTGTATTGATTTGCAAGTAGGCCTACACAATGTATATAGTATTAATGATTAACTTCTGGGCTTGGGTATATAGAGACTAGTAGCTAGTCTAGGAAATACACTGCTCCAGATTCCTTTTCTATAGCCTTATATTCTACCTCAACTAAATATCATTAACGTTAGACTTTCTGTAGCTTTCTTTGAAAGAAATCTTGATTAAAAGACAAGATTTATATGAAGAATTGAAGATTCTGAAGTAATGCCCTAAATCTCTCCTTTTGATTGTTGCGAAACACCGAACAAAGTACATATTGAATGGCTTCTCTTTGTAAAATAAAAAATAAAGCATGCTATTTATTTATTTCAAAGCGGGTCTCATCTTCCCCTTCATATTTATTTCTATCGGATAAAATATAGAATGTCTTCAGGGAGAGGAAAATAGGAAATAAGAAAATTTCCTGCTGTCATATTAAGATAATTGAATATGTGAAATGGGTTTATGCAATGTTCCCCTTGCAGAACGAGAATCGAGACCTGGATTATGAGGTGCACATATGCCAACTTTGAACAAAATACACTTCTAACTAATACCTGTGTACATGGAAAAGGGACTTCCCCGTATGCAAGTATAGAAGGTGTGAATCTATGAGGCATGTTTTCCCTTTCCTAATTTCAGAGGCTTACATGAGGGAGCTATAAAATTTCTATTTCAAGCACAAGGGGAAAAACATTCAGCTGTTTAAGGAGAGAATTTTGTTGATACCTCAGTATACAAAAAGACATCATTATGTAAAATAATGCAAGTGATGCAATGCAATTTTCCCCAGCCCTTGTTGTGACATCATCACTATGTGATCATAGCACTTCTCTAATCTTGGTGACAAGAACTCATGAATAAAAGAACAAGCACTACCAAACTTCCTTAACTACACACCATCTTTCTTCACATAACATTTAACCAAAGAGTATGCCTCCACTGAATTATTCACATGCCTTTGACTTGTTCATCATTTGAAGAGATAAACCTTCGCCCTATATCTGAATGAAAAGCCATCTTTACTATAGGAATTATTCTAAGCATGAATTATCCAATTTTATATCTTTGTACAATTTAGTGAAGACGATGTTTTTGAAGTCTTTGAGCTGTTATGGCAAAACTTGACATTTCACTTTTATGTCAAGACATTACTGAGGGTCAAAACATAGTTCTTTTGATCTATCAAACATTTGTTGCAACAAGTCTTTGTTATCTTATAATCTGATATATAGTCTCAATTTTTTTTCCTATTAATAACAGAGGCTTGATGATGAAAAATCGATACACCACCAAATTTTTCATTGATTTCAAATGTTTGGTGATTTTCAACACCAAGCATCAGTTATTGATTAGAAGATGCATTGGAATTAATGTAATAACAAAGACTTGATGCACCAAATGTTTGATAGCTCAAAAGAACTATGATTTGACCCTTATACCATGTGACATGAATCTGAATAGCAAAGCCAAGCTCAATCATGAACACATCAAATTCATCCCCCTCAAAATTATGCCCACCAATTCTTATCCATCCAAGACCAATTAACTGGCTTCACTTTACGTTGCATACCCCATTATTTTTGACACCTCAAACCCTGAGCATACAATCTTTATGCATCATTACCCAACATTTCCTGCGTGATCACCAAAAGTCACGATATTTGTCATCTTTAATACTTATATTGATTCTGTATTGTGTTACGTTATAATAGAAGCAATTCAGCTAGCTATATTACACCCATTCCATAATCTTAAATAGCCTTCACTGTAAAACCAAAGTAGAAACCATATTATATCTCGTCTGCACGCATGCACGTGGCAAAACAAACGATGCTCAAGTAATTCAAAAGGATTTTTATAATTAAGACTCTTATTTCAATAACATCCTATCAAGTCTTCAGCCGGCTTTATAGCATCTAGGCAGCTGCGGTAATTACGGCTTCCATCTTTTAACGACGACACAAATGTATAGGCATGCAAATCACGGCCTCCATGTTTGCCTTCTCTCTAGCAGTTTCTGCACAACCCATGTGTCATTATTTGATTTTAAATTCATCTTTATCTAATTTTTCATTTATTAAAGCGTAAAGACAAAATTTCCCGTTTGAATTTTGTTTCAGTCAATTAAAAAACAAACCACACCAAATGATTCTGTTTGTCTTTTTTTTCACAAAAAATGATATCGGTGAAACAGGTGCATATTTTTCCCTTCAAAATTGTGTCGTTTTCTTTTCATTTCTTGCTATGATTCCAACTGTGCATCTTTACATAAACCAACAAATATTCCAAGCCTTTTAAATACTAATTATATCAGAAAATCTACACTAAGCCATGATTCTGCTCCCCAAAATAAGAAACCTCTAAAAAACAGGAATGATGAAAGCAATATTCCTACCGAGTTAATTGTCATCATTAGTGGAGAAATTACATACACACAGCTCCATGTAATGAATATGACTCATCTTAATAGCACAATTATTGAGAATGTTCACTAATTGAAATATTCAAATACGGAACAAAAATTTGACTATATTCCTAAATGTTTCATCCTACCTGTCATGTATTATTTCCAAATAACCATGGCAACTGAAAAGCTTGAAGGCAATGCAGAAATTACGGTGATCATTTGGTATAATTTTTGAAATCTATACAGTAACTTCAGGATTCCTCATAAATTTCTGTTTGAAAGATAAATGACACACTAATAGGAATAGCTACATTTTCTTGTATTAGTACAAGAATGCTATCCGAGTTGATCTGTCGTAGTCGCAATTCCCAATACAGACCATAATTGCAATTGCAAACTCAAAATCAGCATAAATTGGATTACTTGAAACTCCCTACATCTAACAATGCTCTGTAATTTGAGCTGTTTAGTATTCTTCTCAACTTCCGACTTTCTTCTGAAAGCCGTGTTTGGCTTTCAAGCTTTGCCCATCGTGTGACAAGTTTGATACAGTGCCTCAAAATCAACTTAAGTGTATATGCATAGTGCTACAAACAGTATTTGCAGCGTAACAATTGCCATTCACAATCCTTTCCTACCTAACTAACAAAAAAATGAAGTGAATTCAGTGACAATTCAATTACACTTCGCTTCAATTTCAATCATAACCCATTCCTATTACATCACCAATAATTTGATAGTACTTGTTACCTTTCACAAGTAATTGCAAGCTTCTGCTGGGAAATACACTGCTCCAGATTCTCTTTCAATAAACTGGTATTCTACCTCAACTAAATATCATTAACCTTAAGACTTTCTGTAGCTTTCTTTGAAAGAAATCTTGATTAAGACAAGATATAAATGAAGATTCTGATGTAATGCCCTAAATCTCTTCTTTTGATTGTTGCGAAACACAGCACAAAGTACATATTGAATGCTTCTCTTTGTAAAATAAAAATAAAGCATACTATTTATTTATTTCAAAGCGGGTCTCACCTTCCCCATTCGTTCGGATAAAATGAATCATGATAATCTCCCAGGAGAGGAAAATAGTAAATAATAATAATTCCTGCTGTCATATTACGATAATTGAATATGTGAAAAGGTTTTTTTGCAAAATTCCCCTTGCAGAACAAGAATCGAGAACTATAGATTGTGATGTGCACATATGCCAACTTTGAACAAAATACACTTCTAATACCAGTGTGCATGGAATAGGGATTTCCCCGTTAGCATGGCACATGCAAGTATAGAAGGTGTGAATCAATGAGGCATGTTTTCCTTTCACAATTTCAGAGGCTTACAAGAGGGAGCAATAAAATTTCTATTTCAAGCACAAGGGGAAAAACATTCAGCTGTGTATAGTAAGGAGAGTTAGATTATTATTTTGTTGATACCTCAGTATACAAAAAGACATCATTATGCAAAATAATGCAAGTGATGCAATGTAAATTTCCCCACTCCTTGTTGTGACATCATCACTATGTGATCATAGCACTTCTCTAATCTTGGTGACAAGAACTCATGAATAAAAGAGCTAGCACTACCCAACTTCCTTAACTAGGTACAATTTGACTTTTTCATCATTTGAAGAAATGAACCTTTGCCCTAATTCTAAATGAAATGAAAAGCCATCTTTACTAGAGAAATTCTTCTAAGCAAGAATTATATCCAGTGTTATATCTATGTTCAGTTTAGTGAAGACAATGTTTTGGTAGTCTTTGAGCTATTATGGCAAAACTTGACATGGGTACTTCACTTTTATGTTCATGATTTGACATGAATCTGAACAGCAAACGCAAGCTCATTCATGAGCACATCAAATTCCTGCTCCTCGCAAATATGCCCACCGATCCTTATCCATCCAAGACCAATTAACTTGCTTCACTTTACGATGCACGCCCCATTCATTTTGACACCTCAAACCCTGTGCAATACAATCTCTACGCATCATTACCTGACATTTCCAGCATGATCACCAAAAGTCACGATATTTGTCATCCTTAATACTAATATTGATTCTGTATTGTGTTACCTTATAATAGAGTAATTCAGCTGAAGCTTCAGCTACATTACATCCACTCCATAATCATAAATAGCCTTCACTTTGAAACCAAAGCAGAAACCATATTATATCGTCTGCACGCATGCACCCGGCAAAACAAATGGTGCTCAAGTAATTCAAAAGGATTTTTATAATTAAGCATACTGAAGTCTCTTATTTCAATAACATCCTATCAAATCTTCAGCTGGCTTTAAAACATCAAGGCAGCTGCGTTAATTATGGCGTCCATCTTTTAAAGACGACACAAATGTAGAGACATGCAAAGTTAAATCACGGCCTCGTTGTTTGCCTTCTCTTTCATTGTCTATCGCAGTGTTTGCGCATCCATGTGTCATTATTAGATTTTAATTTAGTCTTTATTTAATTTTTACATCTTGCAGCCTTGAAAATCCTAAACACATCTGATCCTCAAATAGGAGTCTTACAAACATAACTTTGTTTAAAAAATAAATTCAGAAAACATGCAAGACTGAAATGATTCTTTTTTATGTATCTATTTCATTGGAAACTGCTTTAAACGAAACAGGTGCTTTATTTCCCTTCAACCTGATTTTCCCACGTCACTCATTCCTCACATGTAATTTCTAATCTGTTGGTTTCCATAATATATTTATGTTTATTTTAAAAAAAAAACCTTTATTGCAAGAAAATCTTCATAAAGCTACTGTTGTTTGCTTCAAAATTGTTTTGAGATATTTCTGGAATAACACCACTGACGAAAGCAATACCCATGCCGAGTTAATTGTCATCATTAAGCTCATCCCATGGAGAAAAGACATGTTTACACACAGCTCCATGTAATGAATATGACTCATCTTAATAGCACAATTATTGAGAATGTTCACTAATTGAAATATGGAATAAATTTTTTTTTACTAAAGATGGCATATCTTTCATCCCACCTGTCCTGTATCATTTGCTAATAAATAACCATGGCAACTGAAAAGCTTGCAGGCAGTGTGGAGATTACAATGATGATCATTTGCCATAATTTTTGGAAATCTATACAGTAAGGATTGCCCCATATCGTTTATTTGAAATATAAATATGATACCCTAATAGGAATCGCTACATTTTCTTGCATTAGTACAAGAATGCTGTCCGAGTTGATCTGTCGCAATTCCCAATCCAGACCGTAATTGCAATCGCAGATGTAGACTACATCTAACAATGCTCTGTAATTTGAGCTGTTTAGTATTCTTCTCAACTTCCGACTTTCCTTTCTCCTGAAAGCCGTGTTTGGCTTTCAAGCTTTGCACATCGTGTGACAAGTTCGATACAGTGCCTCAAAATCGCCTTATGTGTATATATGCATAGTACTATAGTGTTTGCAGCGTAACAATTTGTCCATTCACAATTCCTTCTAACCTAACTAACAAAAAATTGAGTGATCATTCAATTACACTTTGCTTCAATTTCAATCATAACCCATTCCTATTACATCACCAATAATTTGATAGTACTTGTTACCTTTCACAAGCAATTGCAAGCTTCTGCTGGGAAATTGATTGCTCCAGATTCCTGTCTTAAAGCCTTATATTCTACTTTAACTAAATATCATTAACCTGAGACTTTCTGTAGCTTTCTTTGAAAGAAATCTTGATTAACACTAGACATAGATGAAGCTCTAACGTAATGCCTTACATCTCTCCTTATTGTGACACAGAACGAAAGTACATATTGAATGATTCTCTTTGTAAAACAAAAAAAAGAGTATGTTATTTATTTATATCACTTTCCCCCTTGCATTTGTTTCATTCATATAAAATGAATCATGTAAATCTTCAGGGAGAAGAAAAAAGGAAATAAGAATATTCCTGCTGTCATATTAAGATAATTGAATATGTGAAATGGGTTTACGCAACATTCCCTTCATAGAACCAAAGCAGAGACCTGGATTGCGAGGTACATGTGCGTCAACTTCGTACCAAATAAAGATATACTACTTGCTATATATGTGTACAAAATGTACATGGAATATGGGCTCCCCCGTGAGCACAACACATGCCAGAGTAGGTGTGAATCAATGCGACAAGTTTTTCTTTACCCAGTTTCAGAGGCTTACATGAGGGGGCAAAATGGTTTTTATTTCAAGCGCAAAGGAAAACATGCTAAACTTCAAACAAGATTCATCTGTGCCAGGATACATAACGCAAAATTTTGCAGTATCTCAATACACAAAGATATCTGCTACCATTACCCAAAACAACGACATAAAACATAGTTCCTTAAGCATAGCAAATTTTCCCCCGTTCTTCGCTGTGACATCATCACTATGTGGTGACAAGAACTCATGAATAAAAGAATAAGCACTACCCAACTTCCTTAACTACAAACCATCTTTCTTCACATAACATTTAACCAAAGAGTATGCCTCCACTGAATTATTCACATGCCTTTCTTGACTTGTTCATCATTTGAAGAGATAAACCTTTGCCCTATATCTGAATGAAAAGCTATCTTCGCTATTATAGCAATTCTTCTAAGCATGAATTACACCCAAGCTCAACGTTCAATTTATGATCAGTCATGACAATTTTATGGTAAGTCTTTGAGCTAAATTGTCATCTGGCAAAACTTGACATGAGTATTACATTTTTATGTTCAACACATCACTATTACTTGCTCTGTGAAACGAATTCTGCTCTCATCAATTCTGAAATACTAGACATCTTTAGTTAATTGGAAATGTAGGGAATCAATGAAATACAAAGGGAGTAGAAAAGATACTATGCAATGTTCAATTAAAAAAAAAAACCCAGCAAAACATGTGTTTCACTTAATTCAATGCTAGTTGATAAGGGGTTTTTTTTGAAAAGAAATTGGAACAGAAATTGCCATAATATGAACGTCCAATATGAACTAATGTAAGTGTACTTTAGTAAGGTGGGGTGAGGTGATAGGGTTTTGCAACACATCAACACTTCCATGTTATTCAGTGTCATAACAGTTTTTTACATACAAAACACACACAAAATATCGCAAGAGTTAATATTTACAATTGTTTTTACTATCATGTTTAAGAAGTCTTAAAAGGTAATTTAAAAATGTTTATAAAGATCAATCTCTTTCAGGAATTCAATAATCTTTGAAGGTTGTATCTCAAACAATTTACTTATACTTGGAACGTCATAATATTTAGATCGGATGTGTGTGTAAGAACTAACCAAGTGTACTGAAGGTCCAATCCAAAATTTAATGGCAGGGTTTCTGGGATCAATTGTCCAATTTCTTGGAGGGCCCTAGTTCCAAAAACCTAACTCTTTCTTAAACCAAGATTATATACCAATTTGAAGCAATATTCAAGAACATTTGTTAAAAATGACCATTTTCCAACAAAAGTTTCAATTTTTCACTTCTCAACATGCTTGAAAACATTTTCTTTTTCATATTCCAATTTTCTCCAGGTTTCGCATAACTGCATTTAATATATAGCGCTCTCTGAATTCACTACCTCTGTGAGAAACAGTAGTGATTGGATATCCCTTTCCATATCATTAACTTGTCAATTGTACTGTCATTTATTTAAAAACAACTTATCCCTTTAATTGTAGCAATCCCCTTCTCTCCGTCACTAAATCGCTGACGCAATTTTTACATAACACTAAACAAATTATGTGCTTGACCTGACCAGTCCATCTCATTTTCAGGTAGATTTCAGCTATCTTCGCTAGATAATAGTATCAATTTGACTGCCGCTTCTGCTTTAGAAAACACTGAATTGATTTCATGCCCACGTGTGTTTTGAGGATAATAGTCTACTTCACACATCATTCAAAATACTGTATAATCAGTTCACTAGTGTTTTATTTTTCTCGGCCGTAATTGCTCATTTATTTTCAATTACCTATTAATTCTATTTTTAATATCTAAGGGACTATGTATATTAAAAATAAGAATACAAATTGCCACGTTAATCAATTTTTAAGCATTTGGAGATACCATTAATGCAAGCAATCTTGCTATTGTAATCCAATGCAATCTTATTACATTTTACCTCTAAATTTGATGAAATTTTACAACAAACAGATTCAACATATATAATGTTATAGTTAAAGTTGCAAGTTATTTTTTAAATGAAAATCCTACAATATTTGGACTGACAAAATTATATTAATAAATTTGGAAACAACATTAATCAAATTTTCATGTCTTTAACCCAGAAATCAAACAATTCAAAGTGTTCAAGAAAAATTTAAATAACCCTATAAAAAGCTTGTCACATTCAAGCAAGTAATTAAACAGCACACCTCTCATTATCTTCCTTTCAAACTTAAAAGTAATTAGTATCTTTCATTAATTAAGTTCATTAGAATAACACGCAATTTACATCGTCAAAATAAGTGTTATCGCAATAAATGTCATCATGGACTAATAAAAAATCAAATTTGAACAAAAATCTGTCACGTCTGTCAATGTCATACCTATCTGTCAAGCATAAGCAATATCAACATAGTTAGATAACGATGGATCTATCCGACATTTCCTTCATTTAATACCAATTTTGTAGCTAGCCTAATAGCCCAAATGATGATTGATTGACTGCATCAAAATGAAATGAGCGTTTACATACAAATTTGAGCCGCCGTAATTTAAACCCGGCTTACTTAGTAATTGCACACGATATTACAAAAGACTCTGTTTTGATAGGTCTGTAATGATATAATAATTTGCAATAAAGCAATAAAATGTCAAATTTTATTAGTTGCAAGCAATGTTAATACCTGGTAATTTTAAAAGAATTAAAGGATATTTTATTGAAGGTAAGGTAAATATTTAGTGGAAAGAAAAACAATTGTATTATATTTCAAAAATAAAATGAAATCAAAATTTTATAAAATTGCTGGCAAATGATTTTTCTTATAATCTGCTTATTAGTAAAAAGCAAAGGGTCAATTTACCATGGCTGTATTGATTAAAATTTTCTTGGAAGATCTATTTATATACCACACTTTTTAATAATTTCTTAATCACTAATAACCCTTGGATGTTCAAACATACTGTTGGTGCAGCATATTCGAAATTCAGATTGTACATAGTAAAAAATGCTTGCTTCTAGGTATCATATTAATGTTGAGAATTCACATCCTAAATCATTACAACATGGTCAATTACACACAACGATAAATTACTATTTTGAAATCTCTACATCCATGAATCTATAACCATCCATCTATCCATTCTGAACCATATGGTAGCTAAAAGCCGCGTCAATTCTAGCTAAATCACTGCACTTGCTCCAACCTAGCTCATCAGTCGCCTAATTACTCATCCACCGTTTATTCACGCTTGATTTACGAATCGGATTCCCGTCTGTTGCTATTCTTACCCGGAGACATAATCGTCACCCGCCCAAACCGCCCCTTTGATTTATTTAGCCCTGTTGTACACTGACAAACACGCTCTCATTAACCCCTTGTCAGCCATTTTATAGCCATTAACCAAAATGAAGAGGATGCATGGTTGCCTAGCAACAGCAGCATGTGTATAGTCCCAGGCAGGATGGATGAGTTAAAAGAAGACACCAGGACCTTCCCATCATGCCTTGCTTCCAATGGAATTTTTTGTTCAGATTTTAACGAGAGGGTTTAGGGATGAAATATAGCACAATCAGCAGACCTCATCCCAATTTTGTATTTCAGATATGTTTCATCCCTTAACCTAGACTGTATCCTGCGTCGTCGACCGGCCGGGCGCACTGATCACTGCGTTGTGCCCTGTGCTGGCCAGTGACGACTGTAAAATGGAGCACTTTAGCTCATTAATATATAATAGTTAGAATGACGATTGCAAAAATGAATAAAACATATATGAATATTAATGAGTACTCACCTTCCAAATTTGGAGACGGGTATCATGATTGACATAATTATAAACAATAAACAAACCGTAAACATGCTCGCTTAACAATGAAATTAACCATGAATAATATACAATAATAATTATATGCAAATGAGGTAAACAAACTTTTCTCAAAGAATTTATGAATATCCAATTTCAGTTTCTTTCCAAGGCGCGTCTGGGTTATTATTAACTCGTTTACGTTACGCCAGCGAGTGATAAATGCGAACATGTTTAAGAGGCTACGTTACCAAAATGAGTAACATTGTGCTCCAAAAAAATTGCATGTTATTTTGTCAGTCGCCAAATAGCCAGACCGGAACCGGAAGTATGGCGCCCTCAGCTATTTGGCGACTGCGGAGTCTGTCTACCCTTAACCCTCTCATCACAACCCATATAAAAATCCCATTGGAAGCAAGGCATGATGGGAAGTATGGCGCCCTCAGCTATTTGGCGACTGCGGAGTCAGTCTACCCTTAACCCTCTCATCACAACCCATATAAAAATCCCATTGGAAGCAAGGCATGATGGGAAGGTCCTGAAGTCTTCTTTTGGATGAGTTTACCGGTGAGACTGCAGATGCGGTGTTTTGTTTCACCGCGTCGCCCTTGGCACCCTTTGCACCGTCTCTCCATTGCTTAGCCAGCTGCGTGCTCGTGCAACTTCTCCGCTTGATTATCTAGTCAGAGAATATTCTTTGCAAATCTATTTTCCGACAGTGTGAAATAATATGATTTTTATCCTGAAGGATCAGATTTCATATTTTCAGGCGGCCTGTTTATTTCATTTATCTCTTGATATGAACATCATTTCGTACAACTATGACTAGAATTAATAAATTGCGATGGTTGTGTGTTTACTTGGACACGGTTCAAAGACGAAAAAGGATGCGGGACAGAAAGTAGAGTTACAATTAGGGTTTAAGATTAGGGTGGGGGTTACATATAAGGTTAAAGTTAGAGGTAGGCTAAGGTCAGTTTCAGACTAAGTATCTTTTAAAAAAAGAACTTCATGCATAAAGATTTTCTTCTTCCTTTTCATTCAAAATG
>JXSR01S006025.1:184981-195484 GCA_000969725.1 Ophiothrix spiculata
AAAGAAAGATTCTTAGAGATACAGAACACAGCTGCCTTAGGGCAGCTGTGTAATTATGACCATCTAAATGATAAATACTTAAAGGAGTCTGGTCCGATTTTTCTCAATTAAGTTTTTAATGTCATATATGTAAGATGGTAACACAAAATATTTAAGTTTCAAATTTCAGCTTAATCGGTCAAATGGTTTTAATTTTATGGGCAATTTTGTAATTCAGAGCTGCTTATTATGTTACTGTGCAAAATTAATTATGGTTACCATAATTAGACACATTTTCATACATATCTCCAAAATGGAACCAAGCTCAGTCGTGAAATTTCACAAGGGTTATGAGAAAAATATGAGCAACATTTTGGTACCAAAATCTCATAAAGTTTGAAAAAATGTTGAGGCAATCGGACCGTGCTCCTTTAATATGAGGTAGGTACAGGCTAATAGTAATAACATAAAGCTTGATAGAAAAAGACAAGAAATGTGATGAAACACAGCAAGTTTGGAATAAACAAAATCTTTGTGCAAGACATCAACTTTTCTCAGAAACCAAACAAAATATGAATGACCTTTGAAAACACCAACTGCAAAAACAAGAGATTTGCATCTGCTCAAAGGCATTTGAATCCATAGTTATGTATTTCTAACTCTAACCTGCTCCTCAGCTCATCATAAATACCAAATAAAGTCCTACAAGTCAAGCCGTATCACACAAGGCTTCACTGTGCGTGTCACTCAAGTCATAAACAGCCTGAGACAAACCAAATATTGGCTTCCAATCTTGATCATGCTACACAAACTTCCCTGGCTCTCTCCCTATGATGACAGCTGCCGCCATGGTGATGGAGGAACCATGGTGATCTACCAATTTGTGAAGTCATGTCATCATAACAACCATTTAATACTAAAGAACAACTCTAGACATCCCTACCTCAGGGTCTCATGTAGCTCATCTCGCTTTCCTTTATCCTTTTCATTTCCAGCCCTTGACCTTACTGTTAATCAGATCCCATTTCACTCACTTATTCATGATATTTGTAAAATGGCATTCATTCTCGCTACGTTAGAATGTACACTCACAACTTCATTAAACATTTAACACATGAAATAGAGAACAGAGTTCCCTGGTCTATAACCACCCATCAATTTAGTGTGATAACGAACGACCATTTAAGACATCCATTAATGTCTGTTGGCATATGTGTTAGGGCCATAAAAGCCATTAACAGGATGACGTCAAACTAATACCAGCCTACCAAGTAGCAAATTAACCTGTTTACAGTGCCTTGTCCTACATCCACTCAGTGTCCAACATCCCTTAACCACACCTGATTCCCTCGCCCAGACAGCACGCTAAGTGCGCTACCTGGGCTCGTTACTGGGTCCGTGGGAGTGCGATCAGGGGAACGGTACAAGTTCTAGACAGGGCATCAGAAATACTACCATTTTGGAATAAACATAATCTTTGATGCCAAACATAATCTTTGATGCCCAACATAAGCTTTTCTCCAAAATACAAAAATATGAATGACCTTTGAATACACCAACTGCAAAAACAAAAGATTTGAATCTGCTCAAAGGCATTTGAATCCATAGTTTTCTATTTCTAACTCTAACCTGCTCCTCAGCTCATCACAAATACCAAATAAAGTCCTACAAGTCAAGCCATATCACACAAGGCTTCACTGTGTATGTCACTCAAGTCATAAACAGCCTGAGACAAACCAAATATTGGCTTCCAATCTTGATCATGCTACACAAACTTCCCTGGCTCTCTCCCTATGATGACAGCTGCCGCCATGGTGATGGAGGAACCATGGTGATCTACCAATTTGTGCAGTCATATCACCATAACAACCATTTAAGAACAACTCTAGCCATCTCTACCCGAGGATCTCATATTGCTCATCTCTATGCCTTCATTGATGTCATTTTTCGCCCTTGACCTTGAAACTTAATTAATAAGATTCAATTTTACTCATTCAATCATGAAATAATGAACACAAAACATTGATAACTTGGCATTTTCATTGTCATAAGAGCACTGTACACAAGAAAAATTATGCAGCATACACAGTTCCATGGAAATAGTTACCCACCTCAGGTATGACATTTGATATCTTATGTCATGAAATAATACAAAAATTTGTTTCAAGGGATGCATGCTATTCCTTAAGTTGTGCTGCACATATGCAATACAACACACATGGTTCAAACTGTGAAGGTCTATATTACTTCTATCAATTTAGGATGGCATTCAAAATCTTAAACAATTTGAAAAAAAAGAAAAGAAAAAGGGTATCATTTGACCTAAGGGATGCTCCTCACTGTCGCTTTCTAAAAGGCTTTCTAAAACCCACTGAGCAACTGCTTTTAAACATAGCCCATATAATAATCGTGATACCCTGATTGTATGGTCTATTACTGCCAATCAATTTGGAATGACAAATCGTAAGTAACGTATGACCCAGCAGCATCAAGTGATTCTGATCAATTTTACAATCACATAGGGCTTACATGTTATGAACAGATGGTATGATTGAATACAATTATGAATTCAAATCCAATATGAATCTACTTATCAATAATTAATTTTGGTGTTAATACACATGTAAATATCGTTTTAATATTTGAAACAATATTTTGATGAAATTATAAATGAGGATGGCCTTTTCAGCACCTATCATTATTTTATGAGAACATCCTCTGTTTATTTACTACTTTAAGATGTAGGTGGAAAACTACAGTGCTCAGATGAAAATCTGCAATATCTAAGCTGTAGGATCTGATCATATTCTCATCCCCAGGGCTCAATCGGAAGTAGTACAGTTTTTGATGTCTAACTAAAGCCCATATTTTTCTGATTATAAATCCAAATTCTTTTTAGTTTGGGAGATGGCATAAAACGTAACAAATAATTGGTATACCTATTTTCTATTTCTTATGCATTGACATAATAGCCTCATCCCCAGAGTTACATACTTTCTTTTGGTTCTGAAGAGTAAACAAGAAGCAACCTAAGGGTGAAACCTTACAAAAATGCATTTCTGAGATCAAGGTTAGTAAAAAGTAAATTAGGAGCCTACAACTTTAATTTCAGACTGGCAATCAAATCCCAATATGGCACTTGGGACCCATGATCAAACCCAGAACTAATTATTACAATACAATTTGAGGGATTACCACTAGAACAATTTCATTGAACTAGGCAATATTAAAAATATTCAAAATTTACAACAAAAGTTACACTGAAATGTCATTTTTAATTTGGATTCATAAAATGGTGACATTTTATTGCAATTTCCTACATTTTATTGCAATTTCCTACTTGGTAAGGAATATTGACCCATATGCTGATGCCACACATACAAGTTACACCATATATCATTATCATCCTAGCAAGGCGACAGACATGTATCTAACATCACGCTACACCAATATGTCATTAAAGCCTCACCTATCCTCAACCATCTCATCTCGCCAATTTCCCATACACCCATATCCATCTCCTTATTCATGTCTCAATGCTGCCATTTTTCATTTAATCATAATTTTTCTGCTCTTTTCAATTCAAAACGTATTCTTTATTTGACGAGACATGCCATTTATTTCTTCCTTTTAATCTTGAACATTGGCTCAGGGAATCAATCCTATTCAGCGTATTTTATGACTGCACTCGAAGCACAATTTTATTTCTGCTTTGAGGATGATAAGTGGCTGCTCTGACTAATCTCCATCGGCTGTATGATGATGAAAAGGTCATGCTGCCACGTTTTTTTAACCATTTAACTTGAATTGATCAGTCTGCGTCAGCAAAATTATGAAATGATAGGATTTGTTATTGTCTTTTACATAAGGTCTCCTTGATATTTTACATAGGGGAAGGTCTCCTTGATTTGCAATTTGCTTTCAATATTATATCACAGTATTGATGTTTACTAAAGCTAAATAGAGCTGAAATACCCAAAAGCAAAAACCAACTGCTGAAATTTTGATTTAAGATACACAATAATAGGATATGTGTTAAATTTCTGTAAAATAAACCGAAAGGAGATATTTACTTGACACTTTGCATATATTAATCAATTAAGTGAAGCTACATAACATGTGAATAAAAAAACTGCATAGCTTTCTAACTCAGGTCAAAAATTTATTGAACGTCCCTCGTACATATTGAATCATTTAACCCATCACCTACTTAACCCATCACATTCACACTCCCACAACAACTCAACTGTATCAATTACAACTGCCAACAACTCATGTCAATACACCTGTTATTCAAACCCCCACAATCATCCAACTACAAAAAAAAAAAGCAAAAAAGCTCGCCATTACATCCCAAATCTTCCTTCCCATTCTGACTGGACACCAAGACAATCCTGACATCATCCTCCCCGCAACCTGCATATTTCATAAAACCTAAGTGATGATCAAACCCCCTCGGGTCATGATAAGGTTTTAATACCTTGGCCCATATATTTTCTAATCAAATCAAAAAACCTAGCATCCTCTCTCTAACATTTATTGCAAAACCCTAGCCGGCCAATTTTGATGCAGCGAGGATTTAACAAAATAGTAAATCCCAGAGAAAGCTGCCAATCCTGTTAGTCTACTTCCAGCCAGCCAGCACGATTATTTTTTGCTTGTTCGCTGCCATTTTTTTCTTCCTAACCTCTCAAAAACAAACATCACTTCCTCTCAAGGTTTTCATCTTCAATGCCACAGTGTCATCTCAGTAATAATTGATTGAATGTTCCTTGAGTTCCGTCTCTTTTCCGGCATGCAATATTCCTCGGAGATTGAAAGCAAACTGTGATCATACAACATGGTGCCATGTTAATGATATGGTGTAGGATATTAACCCTATAGGCAAAACAATAATTTATTGGACAGTTTAAACAGAAATTCAGAGTGCAGGGCCCCATTGTTTGTAAATGCAACCCGTACCATGTATTTTTGTTTAAACTGTCCGATAAATTATTGTTTAGCCTATATTGTTTGCAAAATCATATCCAAGTCACGATCATAAGTGAGAAAACATGAAGCGGATGTAGCCGTTGATTCCTGCCGGTCATTTTATTAAGCTTTGACAATTCTCTGTATTATCAATACAGGAGCCGCCATGCGATTACTCTTACCAATCCGCCCTTTTTTTGGTCAGATGTTTTTAACTTTTCCTGAAGGAGGTTTTGATCTTTAAAATCTCTGATAAGAAGCATACAACAACATAGAAAGATTATTTATCAGTTTTTTCCAGAAGAGAGCAAAACAATCATTTTTTTTTGTCCAACTTGACCACCAACAATTGATTTTTGAACACAATGATTAGATTTTATTTTTAATTCAGAAAACATGAAATAACTTTGAAAAAATAACATTCAAACCTCTAGGAATATTTTTAGAAATAATTAATTCTCTATCTTTAATCATGGTACTTTGTAGAGGACCATCAATTGCAGAAAAACAATTTATCCACTGACACAAACCAATCACCACGGCAACAAGACCCAGGTGCATTAAGTTGCGACATCATTATTTTTCCCATCTTCAATTAATTAAGTTCTCAACATTCTGATTACAATCAAAAGCCTCATGATCCACACCAACTGTCTACATACAATTCCATGCAATTGAGCTTTCAGTCTAATATCGTTGAAAACCATTTCAAAATTCTCATATTTTGAAAAACAAAACTTGTGTCTTCTAGATACACAAACCTCCAATAAAATCAGCCCCTGGTCAATTTTGTTTTCATCGCAGATTCAAAATTAAAAGGATAACTCATTTCAAGTTCATGCAACTTTCAGAAGTGGCGGTAACAATTCATCAAACCGTGACTGTCGGAATATGTGAAACTGAGAAAACTTGCAGAAATGTCAAACGTCCTGTGTAGAATTTCATGAAGATTTGATAGACCTGAACTCTCCTGAGAAGAGTTTACAATTATGAATTCTCTACTATTCAATGTGTGTGAAATATTATCGATGGTTAGCAAGATTTATTTGCCATAGACTCTTGGACTTGCGTTAACATTCTGGCCTAAACATGTCTGGCTTTGGTCACAATACTTTGTACAAACAGCTACGAACAACGTTCTGACAATTATTCGACCATTTATGCAAACTTTTAAAGTCAATTGTTGTGCACACTGCATCCGTAGGCCATTAAAAGATCTGTAAAAAATGTCAAGTCTGCCATATGTGTATTCGTGACCATTTGTACGAACGTCCTACGGCCAATCATGACCAGAGCTCAAACTTACCTTTACTTTCCCCTGCTTTTGATTTATCTCGTAGTACGTTTAATTCATATACTGTGCCGAATTCTTCAAACATCTCCTTGAGGTCCTCCTCTGTCATCTGTTTTGGGATTTGACCGACAAACATCTTAATTGCATCGGGGTCTGGGGTCTGTTGTTGATGTGGGGGTGGGGGTTGACCAAGTTGATGTTGTATAGGCGACAGCCCTCTCTGGCCTAGAGGGTTTGGCTGCTCTACTAACTGTGTATTCATTGTGTTTGTTCAGGTTATGGTTCTATCTGAAACGATACAAAATTGAAAAACACATGAATATAACAAATAAACACAGGGCTGACATGATTAGTTAAATATTTTTTTGAACACAGGGCTGACATACTTTTATACAAATTGCGATGAAACAAATTAACATAAGCTGACATCAATTGCGAAGAATAAAACCGACTACCCGCACCAACGTATCTTCAAAAGTAACTGCACTGCTCACATCGTTCGTAACTCTTGAAGAAATCGCACAAAAACAGGACAAATCTTGACTCCCAAGTCAAACTGCCTGATACAATCAACGTTTGCATTAGCAAATAACGACTGGAGACAAGATAGCGCTAGATATAAAAACCCGTACCATCCATTAACGAGGATGGATATCTCCCACTGAGCCAGAAACAGGTGATATTTCATTTAATATCCAGCTCTCTACGCTTACCTTAACGACATCTTTCGATACAATATTGACAAAAATCATGACAAATCAAAATCAAAAATTGTCCTTTTTTTGATTTTTAGCAATACTGTCAATAATTCTCCACCTGTGTTGGTTTTGCATGAACATCCGATAAAATAATCTGGGCATACATCCTGTGTTAGCCACTACACGCAGAGCTTCTTAGCACTGTATAAACACTAAGTGCTATCTACTGAAGACAGACACTATGTGACTAGCAAATCAATTGCTAAACTTGTTGTAACTTGAGTCAAAGAAAATAAGCATAATGGGTCTCAACAATGTCTTGTGAAATTGGCATTTTTAAGTCGCACTTTCTGTATCAACAGGGTAGGTGTGCTCAAAATACAGTATTTCACTGAGTAAAATTTAATATTTTCAACACTATATGGTTAATTGATTCAAATTTCAGGAACAACATGTTGTTTGATAATTGAATTACTGTATTCATCATTGTAGGTCATAACTTTATTATTAAGAAGAATGTAATTAAAGGGCCTGATATTTCAACTTTTGCAAAAATCACAGGTGAAGACTTTGCTATATGAAGTCAAAATATTAGTCCATGTAATAACATTCTATTTATTATTATACAGGGTTTTCTTGTGGATACGCAAGTTCCTAACAACATTAACTTTCATTTTTTTACAAACCAGATAAAATCCCTAATGTGAAATCTGATGTTACCCTTTTAAAGTTTTCAAGAAAAATATTGACTATGTTGAAAAGTTGACTATGATTATCAGAATTGAAATCCATTTTTGTAAGGGTCCAAAGTCTGTATTTCTTAACTCCCAAGCCCCTTAAAAAATCTAAGACATACATGTGGGAGGAGGATGGGACAACTCCTAATTTGCCAACTTTTTTAAAACCCAACCCTGGTTGTATGAAATATCTAAATTCATGCCAGCTGTTAAAGTGATACACACACGTTTTTTGGATGACAGGCATCGTCAAAAAAATATATTTGTAACATATTGTCTTCATGAACTTGCACTAATTGTGATCATTTCAATTAGAACAAACATTGAATGCCCTTCCTCTGTACTGTAGTCGGGATGCTCATGTGAAACTCAACCCTCATCTAGATTACATAACAGTCGCAATCTAAAACCAGAACTGAACATAATACCTGGAAGAACCCAGGAAAAAAGACTAACTATATTTTGTAACAAAAATCTGATGTTTTACTGAGGTCGCTTGTAATTTGGACCTTAATTTAGCTAACAGATATCTAACGCTGACAATTAAAATCACTATTATAAAATCTGGGTTAACATTTTTATGTTGTTTGTGGATTTAATTCCTGAACGCGTCGAAGGTAGCTATCACGCAATTGTCTCCCACGTTAGCATACATTTTCAAGGCAAAAATGGTCCGTATCCATGCTCACAACTTTGAGTACGCATTCACTACTTATTCCCACAAACAATATTACAATGTTGAATTAAAAATATCAAAATTTAGGAATGTGACCTTATGACAGGGACTCTATCTTCATGTCTCAGCTTATATTTCTAATCAAGAAATTGAAATCTCTTTAGGAGATTTTCAATCTATTAAGGAACAACAAAATCTGTCTACTTAAAATTTGAAGGCTTGATTCTAAAAGCTAAATCACATTTCATTTAACTTTCTTCAATATAATAATCTTACCCTGCAAGCAGTCAATTTTTACTCCTGACATTCATTTTCTGAAAGGTCTTAGCAGGGCATAATTTTCCATAACCAAATTTATCCAACCACTTTTCCTTTCTTCATAATTCACTTTTTAATCATTCTTTACTTCCCCAAGGTATCTTAAAAGGTCCGTGTCATCTAAATTAACACCTAACACTCGCATCACCACCTATTTTAACACCCAATACATCATGCATCCAACCTTCCGCTATACGCACACAGCCTAAGCATTCATCTTTCTCGAGTCATAAGGCGGCCTTGCCAGCTCCGTCGCATCATTAATTGCCACTATCTATAATGGACGGCGTAATTACAGACATCTTGATCAGCCGTTATACATCATTAAATCACAACCGATTTGCAATTCCTCAATCTCACCACATCGAGAGTCGCTAACAAATTTTATAGCTTTACAATGTTCCATCTACTACGCCAGGAAATTACTCAGACACGCGAGTGGAAATTTGCATGAACATTTTAAACAAGGCGAATATTTTGGAATAGATAACGAGAATAATAGATGCGCAAGTTAGCAGTGAAAACACGAACACACCTACTTGCTTTCAATCTTTAAACATTTTTTGTTTTGGGAAAAAAATTGTGAATAATTCATTGTGATGACAGAAACAGCTGTTCTTTAAACAATTCGCAGATAAGAATCGAAATCTGACGCCTTCAATTGACATTTTTAACAAAATGTGTCTGTCGAATCAAGTCTTATCGAAAACATTTATTGCATATAAAAAGAGAAAGCATCTACACAAATCTGTACGCCAAATCAAGTGTTGTGTTTCATAGCAATTTATCGTTAATTGGTTCAGAAGGGATTCCAATATAGTTGGCACTATTTTATTTGTAATAAAATCACAAATACTGAATTAAAATTGCCAGAACGTAACCACAATCTGGGACTATTTGATGTTGAGATGAGAATTCAGATTGCATTTTAAAATCAAACAGGGACATATCTGAAAATTGTCTGAAAAGTTTTCCTGAAATTTGCATATTTTCCAAGCCTTTATGAATTAAAATAAAAATGCACAGAGAATAAGATTTCAACCAAAAAGAATCACAGAGGAACCCTTACATTATTGGCCTAGCTCTTACTCAAAGCTGTAAAGTGCGCTGCCCAGGCTCATTGCTGGGTCCATGGGGGGGGGGGGGGGGGGGGGGGGGGGAACGGTACTATAGTTCTATATTGGCCAACCACAAAATTGGTCACTTTCAGCTAATATGCACCACACGTTTTTGCCTACTTTTGCACATAAAACTCACTATGAAGAATACAATATGATTAATTCAGGCAGAACTGATAATTCCTGATTCTTGCTAGATGCGTGAGACTTCATCTTCTCCTCTGCTTCATGCCGGAGTCTCAAAATCACGAATTTTCTCCCAGGAAAGACTGGCCAATGGTCATTACATAATACACTGATGCCTTACTAGTATGTTTAAAGGTGTAGGTTCCGATCACATTCTCATCCCCCGGGCTCAACCGGAAGTAGTGTATTTTTTGAAGCCCATATTTTTCTGATTCTGAATCCAAAATTTCATCTCCAAACTCTTTTTAGTTTCAGAGATATAGCATAAAATGTCAAATTAATTAATGTAATTAATTTATTTGGCTATTTTCAATTTCTTTTGTATTTACATAACAGTCTCATCCCCAGGGTTGCATACTTTCTTTTGACTCTCAAGAGAAAACAAGCCGCAAGCAGAGGTTGAAATTTCACAAAATGCATTTCAGAGGTCAAGGTCAATCAGTTAAAACTAAATTTACACATGCTTAAATAGGAACGTACACCTTTAAGCTTATGCAACAAGAAGCAAGCTGAGGTTGAAATTTCA
>JXSR01S006025.1:196234-207792 GCA_000969725.1 Ophiothrix spiculata
TTATCATATTTAACCGACTCATTTCTGAATTTCATGTTGTAAACATGAGATATAAAAACAAGCCTTGCACAAAAAATTTATTACCAACTTAAATTTATTTCTATTTTATTATTTTTTTTATTATTTTTTTAAATTTATTTTATCATATTTAACGGACTCATTTCTGAATTTCATGTTGTAAACATGAGATATAAAAACAAGCCTTGCACAAAAAGTTCAAAGAAATTTATTACCAACTTATAAATTCAGTTCCAAGGCTGCACATTTTGATTCAGCCAAATGGCCACTTGACTTAACCTTAGACAAAACGCCACACTCAAGTAGTCATATCCCGACCTAGCTGAATATGTCCAGGATTACGTCACCTAGGTACTGGCACAGTACCGTACCGGAGCAGAGATTCAGGAAATCCAAGATTAGTAATATATTGCTTATGGGGGCCCATTTACCAGGTAAAATAAGTCCCCAGGATGTAAGGTAAGTACTTGCGCTTAACTCAATGCTACGGTCAGTTTATTTGACCACAGCAATGTAATCTCAAAAGGCATTGAATTAAAGGTAGGTATTCCTTTCGGGTGATAATTTAACATAATACTTTTTCGAATTGGAATGCGAGGTCTAACCTACAGATAGTAAGTTTGATGTACATATACTGTAAAACATGTTAATTTCGCGAGGTATTTAATTTCGCGAATTTCGCGAGGGTAAAGAATTCGCAAAATTAAATCCACGCGAAAATATTGTCCAAGTTCATATTTGTTTTATTGAAATATGTAATGGAGCTCTTTTTAACATGTGTTAAAACACTTTGATTTTATGCCAGACGATCTACTGATCAATGCTCACCCCTATCTTGTAATGGAAAAGTCCATCATGTAAATTGTAAACAAAGCTCAGTGTTGGCTCTGGCTAGGCTGTCGATCGGCAATCGAAGTGTCCATGGAGTGGGGTTTGTTTGTAAAAGTTTTGATTTATTTCTGCAATATGACCTCTTACAATTGTTTTTAAACAGCATGCCTGGAGCCTTTTTTCATGCAGATTTTCAAGGTATTTTAGTAATATTTTGACAGGAACATCGGAAACTAGAAGATAATATATGGCCTTCCGAATTCGGAAGACATACATAATCATCACAAATTTCAAATTCGCGAAATTTAATACTCGCGAAAATGTCACTTCTTGCGAATTCGCGAAATAAAGTCCCCGCGAAATTTAAGTGTTTTACAGTATCTTGAGCCAAATTGATGCTTACAAGCAAAAATGTGTCTGAGAATGACCCATAGAAATCTATATGATATTAATTTTTGTTAACAAAATCTTACAGTAATTCATCACTATTTTGACCATATCTCTTCAACAAAATATAACATGGTTGTGAAAATTTGCAGGGGTTATAAATGAGAAAAATATGGGCTTCCTTGTGGTATCAAAATCTCCCAATTTCATCTCGGAAAGTGGGGGGTCCAGAAGTGATCATAACACAACCTTAAATAGTCAGCAAGGAAAGCATTCAGCATAATTATTAGCTTTGAAGAAAATGAAACAAACTCACTTTATGTCAACCTACAAAAAATTGACTGGATTGTAATAATTGGGTATCAATTATACTTACTTCTTCAAATGTCACTTTATCGTATCGTATTCAATCATCGATTATATTGTTTTTTCAATTAAATGTCATTTTATCATATTTTATTTTATCATTACAACTTTTCCCCCTATTCATCAGCAAATGTGATCAGAATTTTTAGTCACATCAATTAACTATAGATAAGCCTTTTGTATTGTTTGTTAAAGCAATACTATAAGATTTTGATCAAAAATGGTTTATGGTTAAAACAGCATAAAATGGAGAAACCTGGTTATCTAAAAGCATTTTCAAATATATTTTTTTGAAAAAAAATGTTTTGCCACCAAAAAATGGATAAAAAACACATGCATGCTTTCAAATTCTGGATCCCGAATTTAATTCAACAAATGGTCATAACAGAAAAAGTAAGCATCTTTGAGCCAAATCGTTTGGAGGGTATTCATAGCTACCAAAACCAAATCCTATAAGCCCAAAAAATCTAAAGTCATGGGTGACAGGGGGCGCTTCATTTTTAACACTTTATAGTATTGCTTTAAATGTATTTTTTGAGTACATAACTTGACAAAACATGATGTAATTTTCGACACCATATATTTTCTTCAAGATCATTGTAATCCAAAACCAAAAGAATATTAGGGATAGGGTAGGTTGGGGGATGCTGGCTAAAGCAATAAGGCTCAATCCAGTAATTTTGCATCAAAATCAACAAGACATACTTCATCATAATTATGCAAGAGATGTTTATCCATTACAGTCAAAAACTTGCCAGCTTTATGTTAGTAAAGTGCTTTAACCTTATTTTGTATTATCTAAAATAATGCCTCGATTTAGTATTCAAATAAAACCTTTTAAAACACAGTTCCAATATGAATACCAACGACTTAAAACATTTGGAACAGACATAAAATGTGTGCATTTTGAATGCAGGTTGAATATTCTTTTTAATCTTTTCTCCCATGATGCTACTACTAAAATGATAAAATATTGAGCTGAATGAGTCCTACTTTGTATTTTATTGGATATAATAACGTCCGCGTCCGTTTCA
The DNA here is from genome assembly GCA_000969725.1 of Ophiothrix spiculata. Lineage (NCBI taxonomy): Eukaryota > Metazoa > Echinodermata > Ophiuroidea > Amphilepidida > Ophiotrichidae > Ophiothrix > Ophiothrix spiculata. The sequence continues at coordinate 198,871 of JXSR01S006025.1, forward strand.
TAATCTTCATTCACATTATAAACAAAGCTTTTACGGAATCACAACTGGAAGCATAGACGATAATATCATGCGTAAGAAAACAACTCCTGTTAATACATTTGATTCAATTTACACCATATATTCCACGAATTAACAGATTATATTCATCAATTTCCCAATGGGACAGAGATTACAGAGACAGAAAAAAGTGATACCTCTGTTAATGGTAAGCGTCTCCGGTTTGCTTTGAAAATACAATAGGATGCAGGAAGAATCAACTAAAGAGAATCATATCAGAGTTCTTAAACATTTTTTATCTAAACTTGTTTTTTTTTAATTTTAAAAGCTTTTAATGGATAGTAGGAAATTGATCAACAGTTCTTTGCCCTGTAACTAAAACTTCAAAAGTTATACGATGGATATTTAAGAAAAAAAAACATTCTCTATAGATCAAAGAAGGTACAGATAGGAAACTGGACTATTTGCGGCCTAAATTTTGGCTAAGTTCGGGGAATGGGCCACACTGGCACCACACCTAGACTGACACTGCATGAGTGCGCAATGACCCGCACTTCTTTCTAGTAGCTCACTTCAATTACTTGACTAAAATGCAATACGCATCTTAGATTTATCGCCAAATTGTACGTACGCAAGCAATAGCGCTCAACTGATTCGATAGCCGCATTCTCACCCAAATTACCAAACCGTTGCCAGCGCATGGCTTTCCCCCGCAACCCCATTAGTTCAATTTTGATTCATCATTATCATTTCAATTATCAATTCATTTTATCACTAAAGATAGTACAAAAATGTACTCTTTAAATTAAAATTTAATATATCCATAAATATGACACAAAGATACCATAAATAACATCCATTTCACTTGCGAACAACATCTCCACAGTGACACAGAACAGTCCAACTAGACTTGGGTCATTTATAGACATATTGTAAATAATGCATCATGATTTGTGCAGTAAAATGATTAATAACCCACTTGCCATATATAATTGATGGCGAACCTGCACTGAGCCAGAAATAATGTACTAGTGACCTTACCACACACAAAAATAAAGATGAATTGATGTGACAAGTACAATAATACCATGACAACTATTTACAATTTTGTTCTTTTTCTCTTTCTGAAATATAATTTATCTTCATAAGTGACAATGTACTGATTTGTATAATTTGGAAATCAAAGCATTGCAACTTAGTTAGTGGGTTCGTGCACAAAATGGAGAGACCCTAAATTATGTCCTGGATGCTTGATTATTTTTTGCGACCATAATGGGACATACCACAGATTCTCAAATGGGATAATGTTAGGATTTAGGGCTATGGTAAGTTAGGGGTTAGGGCTGATCATGGTTAGTGAGTTAGGATCAGGTATTGGTGAAGTGATTTAGGGTTAGGTGCTCCTACGGCCCATAAGTAATAAATATGCATCCTGGACTAAATTTATTTTTGTTCTACTGGAAGATCATTAAATGAGTTCTAAAAAAGACTTGCAAATATACATTTTAAAATAAGGATTGATGATTAATGAAACATCACATACTTATCCCCAAACACGCATCAAATTTCACTTATGACTGATTTCACTTATGGTCCAACTTACTTTTTATATGAGATCTATATAAACCCTTACCTAATACCATTAATTCCTGAAAATACAATTCCTGAATCTTCTAAAACAGAAAGTGGGTAAAAAGATTCTATAAAACGATGTCACATTAAATCCACACATATTCAAATTTATCTCATTAATTGGACTTTTAAACAGATAATTGCAAGAATGAGAGACAAGAGATATAGCAACACACCAAGGTCATTCATCCATCTAGTGTTTTAACTAACTTGTGCGGATGCTATCGCCCTGGTAACGGTTGTCATGGTATTGACTCGGTCTTCCTTTTGGTTTCTATTCAGATGCGGCTCTCGTAGCAGGTGGTTCGATAGGAAAATGGAGCATGTTTTAACTTGATCAAGGTGGTAACAAATATGTTCGACACAACTTTTGAACATTTTACATTTTCGATATTCTTGTATTTTACAAATAAACATATAAAGGACTTTGTATATTACAGGTATTTTATATTAATGAGAACTAGATTGCTTTTCCGATAAACCACATATCAAACAAAGTACATGGGCATATCAAAATCTGACACCCCTGGGATGCTCAAGGCCATCCAATTAGTTAACAATGTGTGAATTTTTAAACCACCCCAATTTCGCCCCATCCCACCCATCAGAACCATGCATCTTCGAAAGAAACTACATTTCTACATCAAAGTGAAATTTTCTTAAAATATTATTAGCTTTACAACACTGTGCCAGTTCAATTATTCCTACTTCAGTTTTGGTGAAATCATCCAGGGATCTATTTTCTGAGCTATTCTGAACCTATAAAGAACTTGAACCTATTTGAATATCCAATACAAGGCAAATGTGATGAGCCAAGATCCCAAGTAAGAAATTAAGCCTTAAGAAAAATATCAGACATCTCCAGTCTGCTAAATCCATTACTCAAGCCACCATGATATTAAACAGTTGTCGTTAGCTTTCCCCTATGTTATCAATGCACCGAGCTCGGGGAGATGAATAAAATATACCGAGTATGACATCGCGCAAAAGACCTTGTGCTCTTGCCGTATAATAAGAGTCCCTAATGAGGATAGTATATCTTTTACTTCATACAAAATTTATTGCAAATTATTGTATTGTCATCTTCTATGACATTACATGTGTACTTTTTTTGTATTGTTTGAAACGCAATGAAATCGTATATTTAGTCCTTCTTTACAAAAGCTATTCTTTTTGAATAAGCATCGTCCTTTGCTTGTCCCTAAAGACAAATTTAACAATCCATCATTTGTGGAGGCCATTTGTTTAAGTAATGAATTTGTCTTACAAGCACTACAGGATATTTCAATTATCTTGTAAAATCATCCTCAGCATTGTTACTCCCAATTGAATACCATCAATTTAAATCTTCACCATCATTTTCTCCCAGAGGGGGGGGGGGGCAGTCATATTTGAAATGGATTATGGGTGTAAGGCCCGTGCTCCGAGAGGCTGGGGCATTCAGTGAGATCACAGGCTCAAATAATGAGGGGTCACTGGGTGAGAGCATGATTTTTGGCATCCGATGAGAGAAAAATACAAAAATATGAGGTCTTATTGGTCTAAAAATGGGGGGTCATTGGGTGAGAGCACTTTTTTTTTCATTCGGTGAGTGAAATAAAATATACAAATTTATGGGGTCTTTGGGTGAGAGCACATGCGATTATTTAAATTGAGGGGTCTTTGGGTGGCAGCGATGCAGAAAAAGGAGGTCTTTTGAGCCTTACATATGCGTCGCCTCCAGAATGGGATTGCACCCCAGGCATTTTATATCATTCAACACTTTTCGTTAACCATCACTGAAGGTATTTAAATATAATCATGGCTATGAGCTGTTTCAGCACATGTTGGGAGTAAATTTTAATTCCGTTTTTGTCGTGTAACATAATCCACGCAATCCATCACTGGACATGGCATGTCTAGCCCGGTGGCGTGCATGTATACTGCTAATACAGCGTCGGTTAACATCATTAGATTCAAATTATGATTCGGTTCAAACTCAATAAGAACCCACTTCATATCGGGAAAGATGCAAGGAGGATCTTGTTTTGACTAGACTTCTTGTAGATGCTCTCTCTCTGGATGCAAATGAATTGAGATCATTACAGGATTTCAGCATCTATGTGTGTGTCAAGTACCTGGTCAAGTCTTATTAGTTTGTAGGAATTGTAGGAAATTTATGGACATTATTAAAATCAATTCTATTAAATTGACTCTGAAATATGTTTGGAGAAAAAACAGAATGTCTGTGGAAAATGTAGGGAAGAAAAGCTTGTGTTTGCTATCAAATTGGACATAAAATATCAGGGCTGGAGAGTCAACAGTTATCTTGCACTGCATTCATTTCAATATTTTCCACCTGATGGACCAAGTTAATTTACTTAACATGTCAGTAGATAGAAGTCTTCATTAATGATATTCCATTTTCTGACTGCTATCTCCAGTAGATAGCAGTTTGAATAATGATATCCATTTTAAGACATCTTACTTTATGACTGCTATTGTCAGTATACAGCAGTGTGTATGATGATATCTCATTTTACCAATCAAATCTTAAGCAACGAAATCCCATTTTATAACTATCTTCTGAAGATAGCAGTTTGTGTAATGATACCCTATTTTTATGACTGCTATTTTCAGATAACAACATGTGTGCTATAATGTCCCTTTTCAAGCTTGCTATCTTCAGTAGATAGCCGTCTTTGTAATAGCCACACAAGAATATCCTAGGCCTACATGTAATAATACAAATCAAATGAGTTACTTGTACTTATTCCCTGTTGCTATATGTATCTTAAGAAGCTAGCATATTCAGTGCAGTTTTAAAGATCACATAATTTGTCTGTACACTTGAATTATCAAAAACTCTTTTTTCTGATTTGAAATTTTTCATTCAAAATCGCAGATAATGAAAAATCCAGTTTTTAGCTGGTTTTGGATATGAAGATGAAATTCATGCCTCATCTCAGTCTAGTTGCCTCTTTGGTTATTTAGTTTACACTAACATTTATGCTTCATCACTAAAACAACTTGAAGAATTCGATTTAAACAAAGGTGTAGTACCTCTATCTCATTCCCAATACAACAATGAAACACACATACTTATGTCATATAACTACTGACAAATACAATCAATTCACACACTACATCAAGCAAACAACCTGTATCCTCTCGGCCCTCGTGACACTGCCTCCTCATTCAATACAAAATCCATCAGACTAAGGCTAATTGTAACACTTGCATAAAGCGAGATATTCATACTAGTCAAGTAGAAAGGTGATCAGGAAGTTGTGGTTCATCCTATCAGCTCACCTAACACAACCCCTTTTAAGGACATGACAAGTTAAGAAAGTGACAAGCTGTATATACCTATACAAAGCCCGTATGCCATAGGCCATTGCTCTCGATGCAAATTGCATTGTAATAGAATGATCTAGGGCTTGCTTTGATGCTATTCAGCGCGGAAATAAACACATGGCAGTTTTACATGATGGTTTGATATGTGATATGAAATATATATTGTGAATGCGGAGTTGGAAAAGGTCAGATTCTACTTGCTCAAGGTTATGTACTAAGGATACGCAATGAAATAGCATTAAACGAAAATGAGATCGTCATTGATGTCACTTATAATATAATAGGGAGCTAGTTATATTACATAACACATTCAAATAATATGGATACTTTATTTTGCGAATCTTGAAACAAAATTGCAATTTATACAAAGCTATCTTACGAAGATGATAAAATTATGGTGAATACCAATTAGTGTATAAAATACAAGGTTGTGATGGAAAGGACTTAAAAATCTTACGTATCTATCCAAGCATTTTTCAGACTCAGCAATGACATTTATTAATCGCAATGAAAGAGTTCACTGTTTCATTAATATTTTCAAAAGCATCATACTACATATATAATGACAAGCTAAAACTACAATTTATCTGAAACCAATGCATCAAATTTCATACAATTTTCCCCTTCCTCAAAACCTACCAATTCAAATTAAATTTATGCGAGGCCTATTAAAACACTAAGAAAGTAGATAGAGCGAGGTTTTTAGACAGAAAGCCTCAGTTCTGTTTATATTATTTTTATCATATAGGTAACAAATACATCTCTGCTACTTCTTGAAAGAAAAAATGGCATACTTCAAAAAGTTGAATATCCGGCCGTAAGTGTATCAAACTCAATTAAATCATCTAATTCTCCACAGGTATATTATTATACCAACAGACTAAATAACTAACCAAGTCATTATTCATGTCAAAACTTTTCAGTTGTAACTGGAGAGTGTTGATATAGTATATCATATTTGATCTGAGCTGAATACAGACACTTACGACAACACTTTGGTAAACACAATTCTCTCCTACTCATGAGTTCAAGCACAATGTAAAAATATTCATTGCACAATTAATATTTTCAATATTCAAATGTTACACCATTCATAATCAAACTTTATGTGTCTACATAATATAGCATGTTTGATAAGATCACATGTACTCATATTTTTAGGGTAACCAATACAAACCATTTAAAACGAGAAACCAGTTTTATTATTCAGAATTTTTGAGTTTTTACTATATAAATCATGGGAAATTTTAAGAATAAAAACTGAGAATAAAATATTTTCTTTCATCTCAAACATTTAAAAAATATCAAAGTATATTTGCTACCTGATGCTTCAAGTTAAGATCATTTCCCCACCAAAATTTGGGACAGGCACTCCAGAGACTCATACTGATCAGTGGACAAAACATATGAAGGGGTTGTCTGAAGGAGATGTGCCCCCTCTGTAGTTTATTCATCACACCCCATTTCTAATAAATGCCTTACAAAATTCCAAAAAGATGTAAAAAAAACCCTGAATATTCTATTTAAAGCATTATCTTAGGTTGATATATCATACTCATGTGGATATGCTTTCTTCAAACCTACACATAGCAGGAGAGGCCAAGTGCAACAAGGACAAGCTATATATCCTACATCCAACCTCTTTGCGGACATTGACCACGGGGTCCGCTCGCTAGTCCGACGACTCGCAGGTCCGAAAGCTCGCTAGTCCGAAGGCTCGCTAGTCCGAAACGTTATTCAATAGGGAAAATATAACCTTGAAAAAGGGTCGCTAGTCCGAAAAAACAGCTCGCTAGTCCGAAGGTTCGCTAGTCCGAATATGAAAATAGGCTCGGCAGTCCGAATTTTAAAAACAACTCGCTAGTCCGAATGTTAAAAACAGCTCGCCAGTCCGAATTTAAATAACAGCTCGCTAATCCGAATTTCAAAATAGGCTTGCTAGTCCGAATTTTAAAATAGGCTCGCTAGTCCGAATTCTAAAATAGGCTTGCTAGTCCGAATTTTGAAATCAGCTCGCTAGTCCGAATTTTGAAAAACTGTAATAAAAATATGCACATTTTTTCTCCTATTCGGGATAGCGAGCTGTTTTTAAAATTCGGACTAGCGAGCCTATTTTATAATTCGGACTAGGGAGCCTATTTTGAAATTCGGACTAGCGAGCTGTTATTCAAATTCGACTGGCGAGCCGTTTTTAAAATTCGGACTAGCGAGCTGTTTTTTATATTCGGACTAGCGAGCCTTTTTCATAATTCGGACTGACGAGCCTAAATTGAAATTCGGACTAGCGAGCCGTCGGACTAGCAAGCCGTCGGACTAGCGAGCTTTCGGACTAGCGAGTTGTCGGACTAGCGAGCTGTCCCCTGCTCCTTGACCACTATCTACAACCTGTAAACATCTCTGCTCTGGCAAATGATCGAGGTGCTTGGAGATAATTTGTAGTTGCTTGCTCCATAGCCGAATGATGATGTATACTCATGTGGATCAAGAAAAACGCTAATACGAAAGTCAAAAAATTACATCACAATCTTGGAAATAATGCAGTAATTTGCACTTCAATAAAATACATTGATGAAGTGCCTTTTCCTACGGATACAAAGTGCAGAAATATAGAACATCCAAGCATTGATTCCAGCACCCAGTCATTAGGCAAAAAAGACATTGTTGTGTTGCCCTCAGCGACCGACCCTATTCAAAAAAAAAAAAAAAAAAAAAAAAAGGTCAGGAAAGCACCCAATTTTGCTCAGATTGGGTGTTTTTTGAGAAAATATTTTGAAAATGCACCCAAATTTCATAATTTAGGTGTTTTTAAAAAAAATATTTAAAGAAAAATATTTTCCGACCAACCGACTCATTTTTCAGAAATTCCACTTGAGGGCAACACAACAATTTTTTATCTTGGCCTTATTCATTTCTACTCAATGAACGAAAAGAAGCATGCATAGCATACATGTTCATCCCGGCACAAAATACTAAGAACATTATACAGGCGTTACAAATACATGTAGAAAGCTCAGCAATCCGTACATGACCTTCATCACTGTAGCTCCTTTATGCCATCATCATCATCAAGGGTCTTTCTACGGATCAATGAACGAAGAGCAGAGCACAAATGTTCATCCCGCAAAAAAATACTAAGAACATTATACAGGCATTACAAATACATTTAGAAAGCTCAGCAATCCATGATACATGACCTTCACCGCTGTAGCTCCTTTATGCCATCATCATCATCATGGGTCTGTCTACAGATCAATGAACAAAGATCATAGCATACATGTTCATCCCGGCACAAAATACTAAGAACATTAAACAGGCATTACAAATATATGTACAAAGCTCAGCAATCAATACATGACCTTCACCACTGTAGCTCCCTTATGCCATCATCATCATCAAGGGTCTGTCTACAGATCAACAACATCTATCCGTTTGACTATACCGCCCAATGGTTATACACTCCCGGTCAAAAGTGTTTGCGCACCCTTAAATACGCGCACAAACGTAATTATTATATCAAACGACCACGACTGTGAAAAAATTCATGTTTTTTATAGGTGCTTAATGTATCCAATATAAGAAATTTATGTTTCCTCTGATATTCGATCTTCCGTAACCATAAAAATGGCCGATTTCCTGGACCATATACAAATACACCACACCCATTTTTTGATATGTTTTTATGTTCTTTATTATTCACTGTTCATTTTCACCGTGTAGCCGTAAAGAACATTTTCAGGTAAAAAGTTTTCCAACAAATGTGCAGTTATATATTTAAACTCTGTTCATTATGTGCAGAAGAAAGTACACAATATGTTTAGCATGCCATATTTTCAAATGCGATAAATGCAATTCTTGTTGAGTCTTTTAGATATATGTATGTAAAATATAAATCCGAAAAAATATGGCGCAAATGATGAACGGTTCTCGAGATATGGCTGGTTAAAGGTTTTGTGCGCA
>JXSR01S006028.1:5582-21682 GCA_000969725.1 Ophiothrix spiculata
GAAAAAAGAATCAACGTAAAACATCTTGAAATAAACACTTTATATAAAAGAATCAGATAGGCCTACATCATACTTCCTTAATTAAACAATCCAGCAAACACCACCCAGGACACCACCTTCACCCCCTTGACACTGATAGTGTTAAAAGCTGAAATGTATACTTTTTACACTTACTTATATTTTACACTGTTAAATATTTTCAGTGAAAAAAAGTTACTTGTTCACCAAATATTTTAAGTGATGCCAGATGTTTATAATATTTATTGAGAAGCATTATTTTTTTTAGAAAACACATTTGAATTATCATAAAAATGAGTAAGAGTGGAACCTTATTTAATATTAATCGTTGCTGGGGACAGAAAGTAGTTCTTTATATCCGAATTCTTTTGTAGCAGGATGAAAAAAAGACTTGGTTTAATGTTTTAAGAAAAATACTGACTTACATCAGAATGTTCTTGTATCAGATTGTGTTAATGCATTAAGTCAGTAAAACTTCCACAGGCCACATAAAGTACAGTTTGGCCTGTGGGTACCAATAGAGCTTCACGAAACGCATGACAAAATCAGAGCAAATCTAATTTGTCTCAAGTGGCTGGCTATATGAACAAACAATAGAGAACAATTATGACTTTACAGGTGTTTCATAGGAGTCCCAGTTAAGGTCTTACTAAACTGTGAGAAACATAGTCCTATGAACACCGCTGAACATATCTGACTTGCCATAGAAGGTACCTTAATAAAAGAATTCATTGAAACAGGGCCAGGGGGATACTGAGGTATTGACATGTTCTAAACATGTACAACTAGAAAAACAAACCAGGTTTTCAGAAACATTAACCAAGATTCTTAAGGGATAAAATTTAAAGTTTAAGAAAATAGGATTTCCCCACACACACTTTTTTTAACCAATCTTGGCCATTTTAGTTTGAAGAAAAAAATTGCTCTGTAACATGGAAAGGTTATTTTGAATCTAAGAGCATGTTGAAAAGTGTTTTCCTCTCTTCTCTTTACCCTCCTTTCTTTATTGGAATGTTGAGGCAAGTTTAACATTTATATGCTTTAAATCATTCTGGTAACAAGACAGAGGGCAGTAGGACACTGTTGCCAAGAAATATCAACGGAACAAGGGATGCACCATTTTTATACTGATTCACTCAAGTATACTCAATCATACATTAGTTAAACAAGTCAAACATACCTTGTGATAAAGGCAAAGTTGGTTACAGGTCATTAAGGTAAATGAATACATGTGCATTCAGTGGTCGGCAATGCAGATCAAAATGTCTATTGAAGAAACCTGAAGGGCAGTCCATGAGTTACCCTACCAGATATACAACTTTTTTTGCTCAGGTTGGCATAAAGGTTAAGCATGTCAAACGCACACATTAATATATATATATATATATATATATATATCCCAGATTTTTAAAACACAAGTCAAAAAAGACAAGTACACCAACTGACCATTATTTCAAATAATAAATTTATCGGTTAGTGGGCTTTGGACATAGGCAGTTCTATACTTTGATCATCAATACAAAATAGGCAGGAATTGTGAGCCTTTTCTTCAAAAGCAGGTAAACATAATCTCACTTATGCGCGCCCCATAGGTGCTGATGCATGAGTCACACGTACTAGGAGCGCTGCGTCTCCCGCAGTTGTGATGTGTTAACTACACAGACACTCAATTTACGATGTGGGAAGGTCCGCCTATTTGGTGTTGATCAAAGGATAGTTCTAAGGAGACAATATTGTGTTCTTCCTTTTGAAGAAAAGCACGTAAAGTACATGTATATTGTTACAATATATGATCTCCCTTTGTTGGTTAATGTGTGTGCTCTATGACTGGCCTATGGGTACATTTATCTCTTTTAATTAGACATTTTGATCTGCATTGAAGACCATCGAATGCACATGTACTCACTGAAGCCCTAATGATTAGTAATAACTAAAAATTTCCATTATCTGAGAGTGACATATGTCAGTGTGTTTTCACTTGAAATAGATCCGTTTATAGGTAGTGCATACATTCTATTGAAAACAGAGATTTCTAGCTATTCAATGTATCCTAGCACAGGCCTGATAATAACAGCCCATTAATACCTGATAACACATATCTGGATAACATAGGTTGAGTGATGACACAAATTATGTGATAAAATGTGTTGGTTAACACTAATAAAAGTTCTGATAACAAACCTAAAATGTCAATCCTTTGAACTTTGTGTTATTGAGTTACAGATGTACTGAATTCGTAGCACCTTGGGCATCCTCTCCAAATTGCCCCTTTAAATTTTAAGGTCCCTGTAACTCCCTTTAAACTTATTTTTGGTTATTAAAAAGAAAATTGGAATCCACTTGAGTTATAAATTCTACAGGGATATCAGGGAGTTTAATAGAAGGGATTCCATAATTCTCAAGCAAAAATATAAAGAATTACATTACATTCCTTACGGAATTATGTTTAAAGGGAGCTTAACGGGTCCCTTTGATTTCAAAGGGACAATTTGAAGAGGATCTCTTATTTCAATCAATCATTTGGAACAATGTAGTCACATCCCACGAGCAAAGTTCAGTTACTGCTTTTTGTGGCCATGGAACAGCTGAAGTGTCATATTAAAATTTTACAGCTCCATGATTACAGAAAGGTTAAAAAAGTGTAATGCGAGTGACCATGGAATTGCCCATATATCCTAAAGCTACAACTCACTTTTTGGTACATCATGTGAGTTGATAAAGAAAAAACATAATCTTAAACATGTTCTACACAGTCAAAATGAAAATGGACTATAAAGTCCAGATTGTGACTCATTCAGAATGAAAATTGGGAAACTCAATTCAATTAAAATATTTGTCTAACTAAAACCAGTGGCAAATTTATTGTAGCGTATCAATAAATCAAGTGCCCATTAATGCACTCAAACAATCATGCTCACAGACACTTCTCATTATATAGACCTGATTTTTGTCAACTATTGTTGAACTTCCAAAACGACTGAGCCAAATATTTTAGTAGCATCAAATTTACTTGTCTACATAGTTCTTGTGAAATTGTCCAACTCACAGCAAATGTTTGCAGGTTGTTATACTGCATTTCTCGCAAATATAAGAGAAATGCAGTATAACAACCTGCAAAATGATTTTTTTGCACATGGTTTTCTGAAATTCTGGGAATTGTTTTGTTATGGTAATGTTGATACTAAATATTTCTTACTGTTGGAAAAAAATTTTGTGATAGATAAAACCCTTGGTCTTATTTTTGATAGACATTGTAAAATTTTTATTTATTCTGCTTGGAAACACAGATCCCAATCACTATCATCCAACTCATGAGCCCGATCATGAGATCACAGTGAACGTTCAAGTTGTTCTTGTTGTCGTCCGTGCAACGAGTCCAAAAGTATGTGATCGATTTTAACTTAATAGGCCCTATGATTTAAGGTTAGCGGTTGGCTTATGTGTAATAAATTGTTCACACATTCAATGGACTCATATTGCACTTTTGTATCTTGTACTCTGTATAATGATTTGTTTATTCTGTATAATTTTAATTATACAGAATGAACAAATTATTATACAATGTACTATAATGTATATATAATTTGTATTTGTAAATTTATGTAAAATATTTGTTCATGGATGCACCATCGGGTAGATGAGTGCCACTGTTGTAAAAGTGAATTCCAATAAACTATACTATACTATACTATTGGTGGTTAAATAATACCCCTAGACCACATGTTAACATAACCATGATAGTTATTACCCATGAAATTTCAAATAAGAGCAACACACTAACAAATCTATAGATTGTGTCCTCAATTTTGCTGAAAAGTTGCAAAGGTGAGTTATACAATTATTTTAATAGTGTGGCAATGAGTTGTGTATGTTTTAGTCATAAGAAAAGCTTTTACTTTCAATTCTCAGTCATGGAGCACTTACAAATGTCACTGTCCTGTTTTTATTCTTGCTATGATTAAAAAGCTATCTCAAATAGTTAAAAAGCATTTAGCTTGCATAAAAATGATTTGATGCATCCATGATACAAAAAGAATAACAGGTAGGTAGGTATCTGCCTGAAACCTGAATAAATGACCAACAAAATAAAGTTGCAGCGGTGATCATCAAAGCATTCTGCAGTAGAAAACTGTGCCTGACATGCTTCAAATCCAAAGAAAGTTTGCATAGTCCTCTATCTGCAAGCAACACAGGCTTTAAGCCGTTTAACATTGATACTAACACAATTAAATTAATACTCTTACAAGTACTATATATTGCACATTAAGCCATTTGGTTGATGTCTATTGTCCATCCTCTTAACCATCCATGAATTTGTATCACCTCTGTAATGTACTCAATTGGTCCTGTAGTGTATTGGTTACTTCAACACTGTAAGTAAAGAAAGATCAATAATTCCAGTTTATATAATTTCATCTATTAAAACTTTCATTAACCCTAACTCCCAAATGCTTAAAATCTATCTAAGTCCGAATACGTCATACAAAAATTACCTGTTTCCCCTGGGATTTGAACCCTTGACCTCTCTCATCCCGTTCCAATGTCCAGCTATGGCAAGCCATCGAGTATGGCCTGCCATGGCAGCACTTTCATGCCCATCTGTATCCCCGGTCTATGACGTATTTGGACTTAGGCGAATTTCTTGATTTTTGCTTGTTGGATTTTGTTGGACTGTGACGTGTTAGGGTTATAGTAGCATGTCTACTATGCATTTATATACCTTCATAACCCTAACTCCGAAATGCTGAAAAACAATCTAAGTCAAAAAAAGGCATACAAAAATTTCCCGTTTCCTCTGGGATTTGAACCCTTCACCTCTTGCATCCCGTTCCAATGTCCAGCTATGGCAAGCCACTGAGTATGGCCTGCCATGGCAGCACTTTCGTGCCAATCTGATCCCCGGTCTATGACGTATTTGGACTTAGGCGAATTTCTTGATTTTTGCTTGTTGGATTTTGTTGGACTGTGATGTGTTAGGGTTATTTCGTGAGCTTGCACATTCACTTATATACATTTATATTATAGGAGAGGAGCATGGCCGAGGGGTTTAAGCATGTGACTCTTAATATAGAGGTTGTTGGTTCGAACCTGGTGGTCGGCGACGTCTCCTTGTTTCCTTGGGCAAGAAACTTTACTTTAATTGCTCTGTGGTTTGGATGTCACGTTAAACCGTTGGTCCACCTTGTTTGAATCTCAAACTGGGGTGTTGCAAAGTATCAAATCTAGCTCCAGATCCATAAAATTTGAGTAAGCATTTAGGTTTTTAAACATGCCACAGAGTTGTTCATCGCGAATCAACAACGATGCATCCCTGCGTTTTTTAATCGAGCTCAGGTGGCACCCGAGCGTGATAATAATATGCAGACACATCGGATGCAGAGTTGTTAATTCACGATGAACAACTCTGTGGCGTGTTTGAATACCTTTCAACAACAAAAATTTTCGAAAACATATGAATAAAATTCTAAATGTTTTCAATTTAACATATAGACCATCATCTTGATAAATATTTAGCATATCTGAAGCAAAGCACTAATTTGTGAATGTTTGCTGCTTTGATGTTATCAATTTTTCCCAAGCACCGGACATTTGCAAGTACTATAAGTACCCCGCCGTGCGTGACGCGCTAATTTGAATATCAACTGTGTATTCATCACGATTCAACAACGGTATGCTCCTGTATAAAGAGATACAGTGAGTTGTTGAAAACATAGTTTAAGGTTTTATGGTTATCGCAACCTCTTCATTACTCATTTTTGGTCAAGCAACAACAGATCACCATAAATAGTTTGAAATTAAGCAATATACATCAAGTGCTTGCCATTATGCATTTCTTCCTATGAGATAGTTTGTAAAGGAAATTTTTTTCAAGCTGTAGTGAAGAATTTTGCCCTAAATGCAATTTTACAACAAGTTATTATAATTTAGGGTAATTTCATCACCAAAGCTTGAAACAATTTCTTATACAATATTCCATTTAAAAGCAACAGGGCCCTGCACTCTGGATTTTTGTTTACACTGTCCAAGGAATTACGGTATGGACGTTAGTGTTGATTGCATTGCATACATATTATTTGGAAATAGGAAAGTAAATGTCTTTCCAGGATAAAACAATATCCTCAATAGCGATTGAAAGTGTGTGGGAATGCTTGTCAGGAGAGCAAACATGTTTGGACATCTGACCTTAAGTGTAAAATCTTACCTGCGTTCTATGGCTTCTGCCCTGGAAGTTTAATAGAAGACGAGAAAAATGGTCAATATGTAAACTTGGGAACAATTTCAGGATGACGGAAATTAGCAAGGCTCAAACATGTTTAGTGGTGAATTCAAAAGTAAACTGTGCATGCTTCTTTATTCTAATAAAGATGTCAATATAGGAATGTATTATTTAAAGGCAGCAGAACAACAAAGGAAAATTTGCCGAGTTTGGTTCCCGTAATCATGCACATTATGCATCTCCTTCAACTGATTAAAGCACATCATCAACACAACTGATTAAAGATCTAAGAGAATTAACTCCTTCATATTTCACATAACTTAACATTTTTCATACATGCTTCAGTTGTGGGAAAAAAAAGGAATTCAAACACATAACACCACGCACATAGTAGTATTTTCCCCTCTATGTGGAATCAGTATTTCATACACGAAGTTGTGAAGACCCAGATTTCTTCATTATTTGATGCATTTAATTGTTTTAAAATAGATTAATTGATGCTTCATTACTTATGTGATAGCTAATGGGGTATTTTAATTATGTTAAAATATACAAAACACTATGGCCTGTATTCCAGGAAGGTGTTAAGCAAAACCATAGTTTTAATTCTTCTCAACAGCATGGCTCATTGAGCTGTTCTGCTTAAAAACTGCAACAGTGTGTATCATTCCTGGACAGTTGAAGTTCAGTTAAACCATGGTTTAGTTAAACACCTTTCTGGAATACGGGCCTATATCTTTCTGTCTGAGGCTATCTACATATGCCTATAAGAAATCCCTGACTTGTCTGACTTTAAATTTAATTTTTCATAATACACAGTACTTACTGAAATTGGAGATGTGATGTCAGGGCAGTCATCTTCTTCATGCTCTGCAACCAAAAAAATCAAATCTAGATTAAAAACTTGATCTGTTACATATGATCTGATTGCTAATAAGCCCATTTTCACTACTTGAACAAAGACATTATGACATAGAAAAGGGAACTAGTTATCTTTGTTACTGTCTTCTGTTATTTTGACATTTTTTATGAAAAAAGAAAAAAAAATCAAAATATTTAAAACTAATAGTTCGGGCAAGAAACTGTAGCACAACCTGTAAAATATACCCCCAAGTGAGGAACCACGTTCGCTGTATAGAGTCCATACATCCCTAGTTGATATGTAAATTTTCCATATAGTCTAGACTTTTTACATAGCAATTGGGGACATTGGGGTGTATAACCAAATCAGGAACTTGAACACACTCGTTAGCCCCATTTATACTGTATAGAGACTATAACTAAAATCAGGGATATCCCCAATTGGCGGTAATGTCCCCATTTACACGGAGTAAAATCTGAAACATATCCCCAATTGAAGCCAAAAACCGACGCACCCCTTGAGGGGCTACTTACAGCATATGAGTTCTGTATGAAATGTTCTTGTGCAGCAAAACTCTTGGCAGCTTGAACCATCAGCTACAAAGCAATAAAAAAATCTCAAGTTGTAAAATTCAAGTTTCTATTTGATGAAAAATAGGCCTACTATGGTTAAACAAGTTGAAATTTTAAGGTTAAAATGAGATACAATGGAAGCCTATAAACAAGTTAACTGATAACAAAAAAAGTCTTGAGATCTTTACCATCTTATCACTGATAACACAAAATTCTTGACAAGAAGTCATTAACTTGACAGTCTTATCATAAGATTGAACAATGCAACTTGGTTGCAAAACAAGGAATTATAAAATATTGTGTTAAACAGTTGCCACTCTACATGTATGAATTGCTGTTACAGAACTTACAGAAGTAGGGTACTTAACACCTATATATGCACTAGGCCAATGTAATTAAAATGCAGTCTGTGGGTATGGTGGCATTAATGGGGCAATCTACATGGAATGCAGACCAAAAGGCATGCGCATCTCCGAGATCCAGATCCAAGATCTGCATCTCCGTAGACTGAATCTGACGCCTGTGTAGCCACAGTCTACTGCAAAAGCGGCATACAGAGATGCATATTCATCTGGATTTGTACTCCCGTGTAGATTGCCCCAGTAATGTTTGTTTGTTTGTTTTTTATTTGGCAAAATCGATAAACACAATCACAAAAATTGTCACAATATCATAAATCCATAGTAATATACAAATATAAACACATAGATAGCAAATAACATTCTAAATTAGACAGCCAAATCGATATGCCAGGATGGCCCATAAAGTTGACTAAATATGTCAACTTATTTCCAATGGGGTCCTAAAAATGAAAAGGATGCCTGCAAAAGAGTGAAATTAACCAAAAGATGGACAAAAAGGACAGAGCTAGGGAGACCAATGGAAATAAGTTAAACAAATTCAGCCAATTCTTGGTTCATAGACAGTGTGGATAAATGGGTCTTCACCTGGGACTTGAAGGAATTCTTATCATTGATTGATTTGATGGCATCAGGCAAAGAATTCCAGTCAAGAGTACTCTGGTAGAAGAATGATTTTGAGGCAAGGCCAGTACCCCTTGGGACATGAAAATTGTAAGCGCTATAGAATGTGTACGGTGCGAGTGAGAATCCGATATTTTGGTGAAAAAATGACGCAAATATGATGGGCCTGATGAATAAAATATGTTGAAAATGTGATTAAGGCGGAGTTGTTTGACTCTTATCTTGTATTCTGAAAAATTTGATTGAGTCCAAGTGAACCTGACCAACATGCTCTCTGTGAGACAGATTTAAAATAAATCGGACCATTTTGTTTTGAAATATTTGCAATTTATGTTGTTGACATGTATTGAGACCTGAAAACCATGAAGTACAACAGTAGTCAATGTGACATTGAAGTAGGGCAGAACATAAATCTTTGCACAATTTCTGATTGAAATATTGAGAATGTCTCTAAAGAAACTTAAGTTTACCATTGATTTTACCCATGATGGAATTAAACATGCTTTCTCCAGAGAGATGTTGATCAAGTGTCATGCCCAAATATTTGATGGAATCTTAGGATTTGATGATTTGATCGTTGTAAGAGATCTTAAAATCACCAGCTTGGGACAGTTTTCGTTTGGTACCAAACAGAATACATTCTGTCTTCCCGACATTAAGCGATAGCTTGTTAGAAATTAACCAATTATTGCAAGATTTTAAATCTGAACTCAGGCTATGAGAAATGACCTCAGGATCGGTATGGGAGGAAATGATGACACTATCATCCGCATACAGAAGCAGCTTATTATGAACAGAAGATTCCATGTCGTTGCTGTAACAGAGATAGAGCAGCGGGCCCAGTAAGCTTCCCTGTGGAACTCCACAGGAAAGCCGGCTGGGACTGGAGTTGATACCATCTATGCTCACAAGTTGCTGCCTATTGGATAAATATGACTGAAACCATCTGGGGTCAATTCCCATAGCCTGTAGTTTGTTACAAAGAATAGTATGGTTCATGCTGTCGAAAGCTTTTTGTACATCGAGTAAGAGCATACCCACGAATTTACCTTAAGAAATTTGTTTGCGAATATATATCATCCTTACAAGCAAGCAACAGCATAAAGCTGGTTCCAGAGTGTTTATCGCTTATGGTCGCACGACAAGCATTACGTCAAAAATTACTAGTGCGCA
This sequence comes from Ophiothrix spiculata, assembly GCA_000969725.1. Lineage (NCBI taxonomy): Eukaryota > Metazoa > Echinodermata > Ophiuroidea > Amphilepidida > Ophiotrichidae > Ophiothrix > Ophiothrix spiculata. The sequence goes on from JXSR01S006028.1 coordinate 15,408, forward strand.
AACTCAACCATGTTGCACCTGGAAAAGTTTGCGGCAAGCATGACAATCCAAAACATTGATTAGCTTGTTGTGATGGTCAAAATGACACAGTTTGAATAAATTCATCTTTTCTTGTCACGTTGTGATAAAACCATCACAGCAATATGCATATGTGTCATGCTACATTCAAGGTAAATATTAACCGACGGCAAATGCCGTCGGTGCCCCACACTGTTGCCGCGATGCCCAGAAAAACACAAAAGCACCGACGGCACACATGCCGTGCCCTTTTATATTATTGCCGTAGTGCCCTTTTCATGCAAAAAAAAAAAAGAAGAATAACGGAATGATGTTGTTTGATAGGAAACATTCCCAAATTTAATCCAAAATGTTTAATTAATCGTCTTAAATGTTTACAATACTTTAATGCACCATTTGTTTCCACGAAATTGCGAACAAATCTGTCCTATTTATAGTTAAAGTCGCCGCGGTTATTTTTGTTTTTTGTTCCGTTCCGAGAACTGGTGCCGTCAATGTAAAGGCGGGATATCCAGTGGACTATTTGGATGTTCAATGGCGCCGCCCTGGGCGTAGATTTCACGTTGCAGGGCAGTAAAATATTCGCCAGACAAACAAAGTTGTGTTGATTATATGACTTCATATATTTAATAAAAGGGGTTTGAAGATAATATTTTGACCGCCTGTTATTTTTGTAAGTCATAAAGTGTGTACAAATTCGCCAGAAAACGTAGTTTATTACAGCCTACAGGTGCAAAAATTCAACAGTCATACGGTCATGACCAATGACGGTTACAATTTTTTTTATTTTATAAAGTGGTCTCTTTCTTCATTTCTTTTAAATTTCCCTTATTTTACTTGTACTTGCCTTGATGCCCTTTTACAATGACAAGGTGCCTTGATGCCCTTTCTGATTAGCTGGAGTTGCCGAGATGCCCTTGCAAAATGCTTAAAATAGAAGGCATTTTTCATTTGCCCTTTGAAAATTGCCTTGCCCCTCAACTACCTTAAAATGTACCCTGGCTACATTGCGACAGCCAAAAATTGCAAATTTGAGGTCGTTTGCCGAGGCTACACACGATAGCAACTCTGAAGCCACCATAAAAGAAACTGGAAATGTCAAATTTCTGGTATCAAGATGTCTAGTTCTTTATCACAAACTCGTAAATGTATAAGCTCCAATATCTTCCACAGATGTTGATAAAATTCATCATCAAAATACTGCAAATTGATTTACTTTGGGGAGGACAAATTTTAGCGAATTTCAATTTATCAGCAATTTGGCTTGGAATTAATTTCACTAATTTAGGACATTTTACATTAGTTTCAATGGTAAATAAAATTTTAGCGAGGGATTTAATTTAGCGAATTTGCAGGGTAGCGAAATTAGCGAAATTAAATCCCTAGCAAAAATAAGTCCCTTTACAGTAGTTTTGCTGCATTCTACTAGCGTACACAATGAACGACAATGTGCTGCATGTGCATGTCAAGGTGAAAAAAAATAACACTAGAAGATTGTCTATGAATAAGTTCATCTGGATTGTTTAGTAAACATATGAATATGGTTCATTCTTCCAAATCCAAGAAAATTTAGTAAAATATACTCACATTTTACTGATGTTTCTTCGTTAGGAGAGATAAACAAAGTTGCCAGTCCGATGAAGTGATCGTAAGCTTAACGATGAAACATCACTAAAATGTGAATATATTTGACTCAATTTTCTTGGATTTGGAACAATGAACCATATTCATATATACTAGAAGATTGTATTTGGTTGCATGTATGGCCATTTTGATTTCATATGGTCACACACAATGTCACTCTGATTGATTGATGTTGCCAGCACCGTGAGGTAGCTCTGCATATCGTCTCTTCATGTTTCTTAAATTCTGACGTCTTGTGTGTGCATGTTGATTTTGTTTAAATTTTGGCTGTCTGCTATTAATGGAACAGAGACCACGATGACTCCTTCTGGGAGGTATTTTATCAACTATTCCTCATGTCATCCGGCTCTTAAACAAGCAGTAGGCAGTTTGTTCCATGTTGTTCTATTCCATTGTGCATTGTATTGTCTTGTTTATAGATACTTTGAATGTATATTTAATAATTGTTTTTTATTGTAAGCCAGCACCATCAGCATTGCTGCCTGCTGGTATTTTATACCGTGAATAAATAAATAAATAACTCTTTTGGATTCAGTGAAACACATGAAATTGTATGGTCATATGAAATTAATGAATATGAAACAAATACAATCTTCTAAGGAAAGGAATTTAACAATTCTGACAGCAAACATAATTACCTCATTTGATTTGGATCCTCTTATAATCTGCTTGGCCAAAGCACCAACATCAGTCACATTTTCTTGAATCTTCAGCGGAAGTCTTGGGTCCATATGTGATTCCTGCATGTTGATCTATATGTACTAAACAAAGAGTAAATAAAAACATACAAGGGATTTTACTTTAGTGATAATAGACTTCGTTTGCTATAAAGTAATCAATACAGGTGCTTTACATACGTACATGGCAGTATAGCTAAATATGGGCATGAAGGTACATGTGGCAAGCGTAAATGTATTGTATGCTGGCATTACAAGCATCCATACTTGTCAATGCTCACTATGCTCACACAGCCCAGCTCACAAATTTGTGAGCACCAGGTATGCATTTAAAAGCATACTGCTCACGCAATGCTCGGGCATCACTGTAAAGTGAAAATTCCTCGTTTTGGAACTAGTCCTCGTTTTTTTTTTCTAAAACGAGTAACAAAACAAGTAGCAAAACAAGGCAATTTCCTCGATTTGCTACTTGTTTTGTTACTCGTTTTAGAAAAACAAGGACCAGTTCCAAAACGAGGAACTTTCACTTTACAGTGCATGTCAGCATTGCATGATCATAAAAAAAGTTCTTGCATAATAGGGCCTGCAATGTGCTGGCATTAGAATACAATACTACAAAATTAAGATAAAGCAAGCGTGCACTAACCAATCATTAAGGAGCAAGATGGGGCAAGATGAGGCTGGACCCATACCGAAAAGGCAGGCCTGCACTGAGCATGCACTTAGGCTGCATTTTAGTTCTGGAAAACATGCTTATTTGCAGACATGCAAAAACCCTGAAATATGTAAATAAGGCAGGCTAATCTAAACATGGGCATTTTCACGGTAACGGAAGGACAATCAGATAATTTTTCTGTATTTCAAACACATACCATTGCCAAAATTGAATTGGATAAAATAAAACTAATTCCATATTTAGTTGAGTATACCTGAAAGCATTCATATTCAAGAGGAATATTTTCATAAAAATTCCTCTGTCGCAAAATATGCATATTAATGATGTCGGTCATGGAAGGACAGCAAAACGGACATGGTTTTTCACCTTGAGTACATTTTTGAAAATTTATATGAAAGTTATGAAGAAATTTTATTTCAAAGTTACTGAATGCATTGCTTGGTGTTTCTGCAATAGTTTGCCACATTCCACATCAATATATTCCCTACGGTTATGTTTTAACAATGCGAAATGCGAAGGGATCATGGTCACGGAAGGACGGTAACGGAAGGACAATTTGTCCGCTGATTTTTGGGTGCACTGAACCGTAAAGCCTGGTCAGGATTAACAAAAAATACAACCTCATGTGTAAATTTGATCCTTATTTAAGCAATTTAGAACAATAACACCCAAGTAAACAACCAAGAATGGGTTGAAAAAATTAAATAAAAATTACTACTTTTCATTCTGAAAATCAAGAAATTTGACCAAAAATAAGGTTTTTTAAAGAAATTTCATAGACATTTTTGTTCAGTCTTTTCAAAATTAGGTTTATTTTAAAGAACTTTAAAATAGCTTTTTTTTGATACCAAGTATATGGTGGTAGCATTTTTCAGTGAATAGTTACATCCTTTTTTCATTATTTTTCTCATGTCCACTTTTTCGTGAAAATGCCCACATGCAAAATAGGCATGCAAAAAATAGGTATGCAAAATTAGCTGCAATTTTCACCTGCAAAAATTCACCTGCATTTTAAGCATGCAATATCCATGGCATGCAAATTTGACAGTTACAAAATATGTCAAATATTTTCCCAAGCTATACTGTCAACAGTTTCTGATTTTCCCACGCTATACTGTCAGCAGTTTCTGATTTTATTTGAAGTACATACATTTTGGTTTGACTTTATAGTATAAAGTTACTAGACATTTATTAGTATAGATGATAAAATATGTGCTTCATTAAATAATTTAATTATTATTTTAACAAATTTTAACAAATTTGATATAAAATAATTACCCTTTACATATTTATAAAATTGTGCAGCTCTGACTCTGAAAAGGTTTATAATTACTGAAGATGTTACATCAAAATGTGATACACATTAATGCACTACAATGTTAGCTGATTGAACTGACAAAACCTGTATACCTATCATACACAATGTGTAAGCTTACTAGAAAGTGTCAGTATGCACATTCTTCATTAACATGACCAGCTAAAATCAGTCAATTACAGCTGCAGGATATGGCTTACCTGTAAAATGTACAGTATAAACTTGAAAAATGAAAAGAAATTATAAGATGCACCAAAAATGTCCAAAAACTAGCTAAAACACATAATATCCCCATGAAGTAACTGCCACAACTGCTAATTTCAAACTGAAAATTTACCTGCTTTGACCCAGTCACATGATCGGACATGATCATATTAAACTGCACTTTTACTAAACATGCTTCTACGTATTCAATTCAATTCAATTCAAAATTTATTTCAATATCATAAAAATTACAGACATTTCATAAAACATAACATAAACATATACAAACTGATATTGAGGAGATAACAAAAGGCCAGTAAAGGCCTGAAAGGGTTACCCCTGAAACACTTAGTAGAGCCTACGTTGCATATTTAAATTACAGCACAAAACAAAATAACTATCACCATGATCACATGAACAAGAAATGCCAAGAACCAAACAAAGCTCACTTATAAACTTCGGTAAGGGTATATATCACGTGAACATTACCGATGCCATACTGGGCCATTATTTAAAAAACATAAAATCCTGACTGTATATGATGCTTTTAAACTCGAACTTGGAACTTTTATGTACAGGCACCAAACTAAACAACTTCCAGTAACCTTTGTCGATTATTTCCGTAAACATAACCAAATTCATAAGTATCAAACGAGAAATTCAGAAAATTATAGTATTTACAATGCTAAAAAAATGTATGCCGACAGAGCAATTAGAATTACTGGACCCATTCTATGGAATTCGTTAAATTTGAAATTGAAAGAGGTAAAAACTGTCAAACAGTTTAGATCAATTGTGAAAGCTACACTGCTTGATCTGACTAGCCTGAATCAAGCCTGAATTTAATGGCCTGAATTGAGCCCAAATTTAAGGCCTGAAAATTAGCATTGGGATAACCAGAAAAAAGGCCGAAATATTTAAATTAGATTAGCATGAATAGGACCAATTTAGGCCTGAAAATATTAACCAGAAAGCTTAGACCTGAAATACTTTAGCCAGAATTTTTCAGGCCTGAAATGAAATTAGCATTGTGTTAACCAGAAAAAAACCAGAAATATTTATATTAGTTTAACATGAAATTCCACATTAAGGCCTGAAAATAAATAGCATGAAAAGGCAGCCACAAAAACCCAGTTGTTATTTTTGGTTAATTTTTCCCGCCAAAAATTCAAAAATGTGTTCCTGAAGGTATTTTCATATGGAAGTTTTGCTAAAAGTTACACATTGTCACATTGCTGAAATAAAATTGGGAAAAGAGTTATATTTTTCTGTAATTTTTTCCATGGTCTGCACTTATCTTCCGCGGACGTACATGCACTTTTATGTCCGTGTGTACCGCACATGTATAAAATGTGGCAGTCGTATGGTGTTAGCACATTATAAACACACGCGTATGTACACCGTATGGTAGGTACTTGAATGTGCACAGCGTATAATGCATGCACATACCTCACCATCGCCAGGCATCACGTGCATAGACCACATACACGGTATATATCTTCCCAGCTTTTTTCTAAAATACAGTATGTGTTAAATTATACAAATAAATCTGAACAAACTTACCATCTACAAATGACAAAGGATCATGATAACTAACAAACCAAAGTATTCCATCATTAAAAACATTAAGCTTAAAAAATCATTAAGCTTAAACATCATGAAACATAAAAAGTGTAACTAAAAACAGCATTTATACATACATCATGCATTCAGCTACTTCACAAGAAAAACTGCAGCAAAC
>JXSR01S006029.1:6080-27309 GCA_000969725.1 Ophiothrix spiculata
GACCTAGCCGTAAAAGAGTCCACCAAACTAAAAATCATTTTGAGTAAAAATAATAGAAAATCAAAGCAACACCCATGCTTATTTGTCGCTGATTAATTTACCAGTGAAATATAAAACAACTCGAATGTAATTTTAAATTGCACATACTGCGTTTTACAATGTAGGATAAATCCTGAAAAGACAAGGATTCAATTGTTTTCATTTCACGTACATTTGTTTTTCAGTTTTAAGTTTCTCACAGTAGCTGTCATTTGGAGACGCTTTATATTAATGGCATCGCTCACAGGATAAACCAAGGCCACATGAAGTTAAATACAAAACGCAGTTTTTCGAACAAGCTGTCTGTCTTTTTACTTGTTGTGAAACACAAACGGATCGTTTTATTTTCTAAGTAAAGGATGGTATTTGTGTTAAATGTACATATAGTTCCTTAGCCATTACATATTTATTTACCCTTATCTAGAAATGTCAGTACAAATCTCAAAATTTGTTATAACATGTTATTTTAATCATTTTAATCATTTTTTTTCAATTCTAAGAATTTATTCATTCGAATGGCTGATTTGTTAAAACAATTATTTCTTTATTACATGTACGTATGTTGTTATATTATATTGGATCAGTTGTACTCTATATTGCGCTAGTGAAAATACGAAATTATTTGATCAAATTGGAAGAGTAATGATTTTCAGATAAACATATAGAAAAAACATATTAAATATCTACGAACGTATACTTGCTGTAAAAGTCCCTAATGAGCATAAAAAGTACTCTACATCAAAAACGTATAAAGAACTTTATTCCTGTCTTAATTCTCAATGGTGTGTTCCTTTGTTTCATTACTCATGTGATTAACCATTTAATTTGTTTTATAGTTGTTGATTTTTCATTGAGTATTCCAAGTCCAGAAAAATGAAGGTGAGATTATGTATACATAATACAGAATGAGTCAAAATGATTTGGACCGCAAGTCAAAAGTGTATAACAAAACTACTATTGATATTTAAAACCATTGGTAGACCTTCTAGTGAATGTGCAGAATCTTCTTCTTATTAAAAAGGAATGGAGGAAATCGCTTTTTCCTAAAAAGCGTTATGCCTGTTTCGGTAAAAGAAACCAATTTTTGAATCTGTCCACGGAATAGATAAGCAAACCAATTGAAAATGCAAAGAAAACACTTGATTAAGCAGAGTAAGTCATTCATAGGAAAAGCTGATAATTTAACTGAAAGCAAAACGTAAATGGTTCGTTTAAAAACAAGGATTTCGATACAAGAATTGCAAACACAAATTTTAAACAAAGGCAGTTTTGCGGAGCAAACTTTGAGCAAATTGTAAGTCATAATTGTTAGGTGCAAACGGGGGTCATTAAGACCTGAGACTCAGATTGTGAACATCAATAACAGAGCTTCAAACTGCATCAATCTTGGCAGAAGTAAGAGCAGGGTATAAGTTAAAGGTGACTGCACAACTACAAGTACTTACTTTGCATTTTGTTTACTAATCAATTCCGTGGACAGCTTGTAAAATAATGTGTTTTTGTTTCTAAAACAGGCATAAACTATCTTAGGAATTACCGATTTCCTTTTTTTTTAATCAGAAGAGTCTGCACATTTCCAAAGTGTGTAACAAATGTTTTACATATCAGTAGTTCTTATACAGTCATGAATCTCGGTCATCTTCATTTTGATTCACGCTATAATGTATTGTGCGTTTCTTGTATGTTTGCTTTGAATAATAGAATTATTTTTTTGACATTCTGGTATATTTTTCTATTCTTTTCAATTTATTATTGCTTCCATGGATTGTTAACCTTACATCTACAGGTAAGTACATGTTGATCAGTTGCATTTATCTAAACATGAAACAATGACAACAGCACGAATATAAATTTCAATTTTCCAACAATTTAATCGACTACTAACAAGAGCACATACACACCTTCACAACCCGAAAGTTTTAGATCTTCAAAAATCTTAAAGTTAAAACAGTTTGTATATAAATAACAGTGACAAAATCAAGACAAGTTAACTTTTAAAATTATTTTGTTTAATCATTGATTTTGTACGTTACTCTATTGGTCAATCTTGTCTGTGGCTTTTTGATATCTTTCTAATTAATTTTGCCAAATTGGCTTTCATTACAAAAATAAAGAAGAAGAACTAATGTTATAATAAAGCTATTTGTAAATTGCATGGACTAAATGTTAAGACCAAGGCTCCTAGAGTATTATAAACCAACAGTTGTTGAGCTCATTTTTTCCAACACAAATTTTGCCCTGTTCATTGTAATAATTCCAAAATTGTGTTTTTGTATGGCATTATTTTTTATTCTGCCTTGTTTTCAATGACACTTTTCCTAAATACAATGTGTTTTAGAGTATTTTCAATATATTTCAATTCCTTTGAACCTGAAGATTATTTGAAAAATAAAGACACATTTGACCATTGTACTTTGGGCATATATTATTATCTACAACATCATATTGTGTTTGAACTTATTGTCTGCAAACTAGCGCCATCCAAAATCAACTCTATGTTGAAACTTAAATACTTTTTAAAACTTTATCTTGTCTTTAGCTTTATATGAACCATACCATCTTATCTATAGATTTAAAAAAATGCATTGGAATATCTATTGCAAGGGAATGCCAGGTGTTGAAATGTTATACACTGAAAACGTTTTTCAAAGTGGTTATTTTAATAAAACGTATAAAAATCGTTTCATTCTAATAAAAAAAGCAGTGGTCTATAGTATGTGAACAGAATTAGGTTATTCACATGCAAATAGATAGTTAGATGGATTTTAGAATATCAGGTTATCTCAAATGCGTGTCTGGTAACAAATTGCAGACAAATTCATATCATTTGCTGTGGAAGGTAACGTTGATACTGTGAAATAAGAACTATGATGTGTTCAGTGAATTCATTGATCACATAACTGTGGAAGGTTGATTTATTTGACAAGCTTTACTCATTTGTTTTATACAAAACTGGTTTAACCACAAACTGAAAGAAAATACAGAAAATAAACAGCATTACTTTTTTAGGCATTGTTTATTAAATAACAAGCAATCAACATTATGCCATCTCACAGTCGAAAACAACATGTGATGTAAGTAAAATAAACGCAAAAACATGTTTACAGCTTTTAAACAAGTATAGGACAGAACAAATAGAGTACCATCTTTATACATATATATGTGGCTGTCCAGCCCGTATGAGCTGTAAATGCCAAACACTTCATGTTGTGCTACAGGTAAAAGTGATTGATTTTTTGACAGATTAACACTCCTCGTGCTCACTAATAAATACCAGCAAAGTTTCATTTCAAGAAAATGATAGGAAACGTGACATAAATCAGCAGAAAATCTAGGGCTTACTAATCTTTGAACGCATTTATCTCAGTTATCTCCCGGACAACCTTTGACGGACCATAGCTGACTTCCGAAAATCGTTTGAAATTCATTAAGGTGTCATCTTAATCCTTCAGGTATGGTCTTTGCAAATATTAAAAAAGCGAAAATGACAAGAGGTGGCATTTACGGCGTGTTTGGGATGGACAGTCATATATGGGAAGATTGAATGAACATACAAATATATATGTGCTTGTTTGAATAACTAAAAAGTGTATTGATTCCGCTGACATCTTGAGATTTTACTCTGCAAGAATGAAGCCGGTTTGTTATTATAACGCGTAGTAAGATATAGTTTTTTCTTATGATACATATGAAATCAAATACGTTTTAAGTTGAGCGCTCATAAAACAGTTTCATTTAAGAAGGAAGGAACTTATGCAATTTTGATAAGGAGTTCACTTATCATGAAATAACATCCTTGCCAATAATGTCAAATATCTTTGTAAGATATAATCTAAGTATTGTAACATATATTTAGACACAGGATCTCTACTCTTTTATTTTCCTGTTTTATAACGCAGTTGACATTAATAAATAAACCCTAATGATTCCCATTTGTAATTTCAAAACATTGTTTTACTAATGTTCATATTCATATATACTAAATTTAGAATTAATATAATAATATTTGACAATTGTTTTTGTCAAAGTAGAGTAGCTAACGCAATATAACATGACTGACTATCGTAAATTCCCGTATAGTTCAGAAAATATGCATGAATGCGTAATAAAAAAAGAAATTCAACATGATAATAATGTTGTCACTTTAGACTTTAGAAGCAGATTACTTAAATTCTTCATTCGTGACATTCCGGCAATTTCGGAAGAACATCCATAATATGTATTTCATGAAAATTAAATCAAAAGCAGAAAATCAATTTTTTTTGCAAAATGGTCATATAACAAATTTTTAAATTAATCATTTACGCTCATTTTGCAATAGCAGGTGCATTAATTTTTAATCTTAGAATCTTAACTGATGGCGATATTGTCCCAATTGTGTCCCGTTTAGAATTGGAATTTTCAGTTAAATCTTCATGAACAATCGCTGACTGATGTGGACCAGACTAATGTTATGCCAAATGTAACAACAATGATATTTTTATAAGAACAATAACGTGTTTGACAATTCAGATGGGCTCAGTAGGCCGAGAAAAAATTGTTCGTGACAAATCTAATTTACTTTAGAAATCATCCAGATTGTTTTCGTTCTATTATGTTGCTTATCACAACTAATCGTGCCTCGACCGCCAATTGTAGCTTAGCCAACATTATGTTCATTATACTGTGAATACGCCCCAAGTAAGACTGAGCCCAAGTCGCATTTAATTCCATTATAAATGATAAGATATGTTTGGAATGACATTAATATTATCAAAAATAGTTTTTGAATAAAGCAATACGTGTAATTTATTTTGATGCATTTCAACTAATGGACGCCTTTTCAGTTGCTTAACATAGTCAGTTTACCTTGACTCTGATGTCATGTAGTTGTAACACAACACCGAATCGGTGGGCGAAGCTGCGGGTCGATGTCTATGTCTGGATTAAAGATGTCTCGTGTAGATCTGATAAATTAGTTGATTAAATGTCAGGATTTCAATTTGCTTTATCAGGACACCCAATATCCAATTGCAATTACCATGTTGCTTAGGTCATCATGTAAGCTAGAACATACTACAATTGACATGTTATCGAACAACAAATAAAATGGTTAACACTTAAGTGCATAAGGGGGGGACATGATTTTGTTATTTGGCGAAGTAACCCAATAACGCTGTTTTGTGTAATTTTCAAGGTAGGGATTGCGCATGTTTTGATGCAAACAAAATGGTCATTTTGTTTAGAGATAAATACCATAAACTGGTAAAATGATGGCGCTGTTCAAAATTTGTTTTGTCCCTAAAACCGAAACAAAAGAACTTTTTTTTTCAGCAATGTATTTATAATTAAAAATTGCTATTATGAGCCAACTTTCATGGAAAGGGCCATTGGGAAAGCAGGTTTCCAATTTGTGGATTGAAATTTTTCGGAGAAAATGAAAATTTTAGATATCTTGCAGCCATTTTGAAACGGAATGGCGGTTTTTAATTGTTTTATTTCATATAAATTGTATTGAGTTGATGTTATTGTTAAAGTTTCAAATAAAAAAAAGTAGAGAACATTGCTTTTAAAGTGATCAAAATCATGGATCCATATGGACCCCCCCCCCCCCCCCGTTAACACTAACGGGATTCTAAACACCTTATGCACTTAACAAACCGCAGAAATTGAGAATTTTCATGAAATATATCAACTAAATCCTGCTTTTTAATGTAAGGGTTTAAACGGAAATTGTTTCATGACAAGACACGATCATTGTGATAAAGGACTTGAAATTCTCAAGATAGAACTTTATACACTTAATAAAGCAAGACATGTATGAAATAGTTTATATACAAAAAGATCAAACAAATATTCATTACTATAGCACTACCGACATAAAGTTGCAAAGTAGAAAAAGATACTTCCAATGATATACGTATAGTATATTTTACAGACATACGAAATGATACATAAAATTATGAAATTGTGTTCGTTTGTGCACTGTTTTGTCTACATTATTATCTTTTTGTTACAAGTGGATTGCTGAAATGAAAAAAATAATTGTTACGTTTCGTTTTTAGGGACAAAACAAAGTTTGAACAGCGACATGTTACCAATTTATGCTAATAATTTGAATTTTTTGCACCAAAACATGCGTAACCCTTAACTTGACAATTACATAAAACGTAAATCAATTTAGAATATAGGCAGATTAAAAACAGATAAAAGAGACAGGGGAAATGACAACCAAAAGTCTTGAATATCTTAAGTCACCACTTTTATCTGGCCAGAGCAAAACTATAGATTAAAATGAAATTGAGATTGAGTTTGGCAAGGTCTATATATAATATTATATGAACAGAATTAGGCTATTTGCATGCAAATTGATATTTTGGGTGGATTTCAGAAAATTCCAAATGCGTGTATAGTACCAGGTTGCAGACATATTAGTGCTATTAACTGTGGATTGGAACGGCAATAATGTAAAAAAGGCATATAAAGTGTTTAGTGAAATCATTGATCACGTAACTGTTAAAACTTGATTGGTCTGACAATCTTCATGCATTTGTTTTTAACAAAATATTGTAGCACAAACTAAAAAAATATCCAGAAAATCGACATAAGCCCGTTTTCTTTGTCTTTTTAAAATTGTTCAGTTCTATAAATAACAAAAATATTGCAGGAAATTGAGCTGAATGTTTTCCGTTGAGGAGTTGATATTTGCAATTAATAGAAGTAAAGTAACAAAGAAGTACGTCCTACAAAACATTTTACAATTTATAGAAGTCAAATAAATGAAGAAGTACGTCTTACAAATATTTTTTACAAATACAGGTTTTTTTAAATATAAATTCGTGTACCCTTCTTTTTACATATGAGAAGCATTGTAAGAGTAAAGAAATCTCTGAAGTGAATGTATATATATCTATATCTATAAATATTTGTTTGGATTACATTTTGAATTATAAATATTTTGATCTGTATACTTTATATGGATTTATGTTGATATGTGTACTTTCAGCATTTGAGTGAGGTACAGGATTGCACAGTGTCTTTTTGCCAAATGTGCCATTCAACCAATCAACAATAATAAGTAAAACAATGTCATTGTTTAAAGTGTATCGATTGTGTTACCAACTTGAACTTCTACTCTACAGCAATAAGTCCGTATGTTATTGTACGCTATTTATCCAATATGACGAGTTCTTTGTTTTACATATGAAGTCGAATTACAGTCCTGTATGCTCAAAAAATCATCTACAAATATTAAAGAAAGGATCTAGGAATCAACTTTATTTGTAAATTTGTTAAGTATGTACTTATCATGAAATTAAATCCTTCTCAGTTGTGTATTATACGTTTTTAAGACATAATTTGCTATTTTAAAAATATATAGAGGCAACTATGCCATCTATGATGAATTAAGTTACCCTAAATGTACTTTTAACGTACTTGACACCAATAGATATACCCTTGTTACACAAACTCGTAATTCCAAACCATTCAACGTATTAATTAATTGTATTTTTATCAAAATATTTAACATTAGGATTTTCTGTATACAATTAAAATATATGTGGTGTCGTTGGAATATTTGACCCTTAATTACATTGTAGGGATAAAAGAAGCTATTTCAATAAATAAGACATTATGATGACAAAACAAAAGAGTAAAAATATGTGATCGAACTAGTGCTGTATACGGAATATACGTAGCATTGTAATAACGCTTAAAACTACAATAGCTTCAGTAATATCAACTTGTTTGTGACTGTCAGAGGTTGAATATCAAACCAAATCGCTTATATGTGATTAGTGGCGCTATTCATCGTTTTGAATTTGAGATTTAAAAAAGTTTAAAACTAGACAACGTTGGTGGCTCAATGAGGCTATAATTTTTACAAAGAAATCACCTGTTTGAGATTTACAAATCCGTTATTTTCGATGTCATTGCTCAGTATATCTCTTTGTACCACGAGTGTCAAGACTTTTTAGTATCACCACAAGTAATGCTTGTTTGTTTTCAATAGAATTTTAGTGCAGCTTTGCTTGTGTGTTGCCCAAAATAAATAATATCATTTTTTGCTCTCTTCTTTACTTTGTAATTTAATTAAAGAATAGTTTGATAAGAAAAAAGTAATAATGATTATACATGTAATAATTCCGAAGCTTGACTAAAATGTATTGCAAAATTATTTGCAACCTCGATTTATTTATTTAGACATTTTTATGCATTGTAAAGACCCCCAGTTGTCCTTCTCTTGCATGCTTGCTTTCAGATTGCATTATTTTGGTTATTATTAAATGCGTGGTTAATATATTTATGCACGACAAGAAATTTTTAAGTATCATCATAAACAGAACGCAAAGTATGTCAAGTAGACCGGGATGTTATTTTTGATTGCGTCAATAATATATACGATTGGTTATTTAATCTTTTTTAATTAGAAAATGGTTCTTTTTCTATTGATCGTTATATTTCAAACTTAACCGATAATCTTCTATTGAAAATAAAAAAAGTATCGGTGCTACATGAGCAGATAAATACACAGGTGTTTTCATAAAAGTTTTGCTACAATACACTTTTATTAAAATTCTTCTGCGTATCTGCTGAGATCGCAGAATGAAATGAAAACTACTCTAAGTTAATAAAATCTGTAAAATTAAAATAACTGGGGTTTGATTTGATCAATTGTAATTATTTGAGAAATAAATCAAGAGGATTTACATTAATTTCAAATTGTACCAGAACTTGAGGTTATGTATTTCAATACATAACATCAAGTTTTGCACGAACCGGAGACACCGATAAGTTAACATGTGTCTAGTTTTTTTTCCTGGCGCCGAAGTGTTTTATATATTTTTGTTTAATTTGGCACACGAAAGCCAATTAAAGAGTATGTTATCTTGAACCTATAAAAACAAGTCATCGATCTAATGTTTCGATAGGACTGGCTATAATGAAAGAAGCTGTTTTTGTTCTTTCAATCAAGTTAATACACTGGTAGTTTTGTGCAGTACAATGATGGTTTATTATGACCTGGTCGCAGAAGAGTCCGCGAAGCTGAAAATCCTTAAGAAAATAATAGGAAATCGGAGCAACACCAATGCTTATCTATAGCTCATTTCTTTATTTATTTACCAGGGAAATGGAAAATAAAACGAATGTTATTTTAAATTGCACATACCGCGTTTTACAATATAGGACAAATCCTGAAAGACATGGATGTAAAATGTCATCATCAACGTACATTTTTTCAGTCTAAATTTTCGCACATATAGTTGTCATTTGAAGACGCTTTATATTAATGGCAAAACTAACAGGATAAATCAAGGCCACGTGAAGTTAAATATAAACGCAGCTTTTCGAATCACACACGCACGGATTGTTTATTCTCTATGTAAAGGATGGCATATGTGTTAGTTATGCATGTAGTTCCTTAGCTATTACAGATTTATTCAAATTTCAGTAGAATTCGGAAAATTATTATGACCTGTTATTTTAATAACTTTAATTACCTTTTACAATTCTAACAATTGTTTTAAGAATTATTAAAAAACAAAATTTCATTTGGATGGCTGGTTTGTTGAAAATATTATTATTGATTATGTACGTATGCTGTTATAATATATTGGATCAGTTGTACTATTCACATGTCTAGGAACGCATTTCTAATATTTTTAATCTTTGACTTACTTTTTTAAATGTTGCCAAAACTAGGTCCAAAATTGGCTTTAAATGATTTTTAATCATTTTTGGCCTATTTTGGGCCTATTTTTGACAATATTTAAAACATTAGAGAAATATGTTCCTACACATGTGTTTCTAGATTCTAAAAATTATAAGAGGCCCACCTGTAAACTGTTGATTAGATGTCCAGACAGTGTTAATATCTGACACTATGAAAGCTTACTTACTTACTTAATCCTCTTCATACTCTGCAGTGCATAGTGCATCCACAGCTGAACACCAGTTCCCTCTGTTCTGGGCGAGTCCTCCTAGGCTATTCCAAGTCTGGTTAATGAGTTTCATTTCCTGGTCTATTGTTCTTCTCCATGTGCTCTTTGGTCTTCCTCTCTTTCACTGCCCTTGTGGTGTCCATCGCATGGTTGTCTTTGTATGTCTGTTTGTATCCATGCGCAAAACATGTCAAAGCCACCTCAAACGCCGTTTTGTTATTTCATCAGTTATGTCATTTATTTCCATTTTATCTCTGATCTCCCTGTTTGATATAGTTTGTGACCATCTTACTTTCAGGATTTTTCGCTAACATCTGCCTTCAAATCCTCTTAATTTTGATTCAATTTTCCTATTTGTTTTCCAAGTTTCTGCACCGTATAACAAAACTGATCTAACACTGCTCCTATACAGCTTTGCTTTGGTATTTCTAGATATGTTCTTTAATTTCCATAATGTTGTTCAACTTGTTAAAGGCTGCAGCTGCTTTTCCAATTCTAGTGTTAGACATCCCCATCCTTACTCAGTGTACTTCCCAAGTAATACAAGTTGTCAACTTGTTCAATTGCTTCCCCATTGAGTTGTATATTCTGATTATTTCTACCATTCACAACCATAATTTTTGTCTTTTTATGATTTAGTTTTAGTCCAACTTGGCTTGCTTCCATGGAAACTATGTTAGTCTTCTCCTGCATATGATTTCTTGTATGTAATCTTCAAGAAAGCTAAGTCCATTGCAAGCCTCTATTGCCATTTGTAGCTCTTCGCATGACCCAATCAATTACAGTCAAAACTAGAAAAGGCGAGAGTATGCATCTCTGTCTAACGCCAGATGTTATATTAACCATTC
The DNA here is from genome assembly GCA_000969725.1 of Ophiothrix spiculata. NCBI lineage: Eukaryota > Metazoa > Echinodermata > Ophiuroidea > Amphilepidida > Ophiotrichidae > Ophiothrix > Ophiothrix spiculata. The sequence goes on from JXSR01S006029.1 coordinate 16,891, forward strand.
ACTATGCTTTCCATCATGTCTCACTGTGCAGCTATATCCCTCATACATGTCTTTAAATATATTCAGATATTTTTCTGGTATCCTATATTTTTCTAGAATTTTTCATAGTGTTTCTCGATGGAGGCTATCAAAAGCCTTTCCAAAGTCTATGAAATTTAAGTAGACATTTGTCTGCCATTCTAAGCTTTGCTCAATAATTGTACGAAGTGTAAATATATGGTCTGTACAGGATCTACCCTTTCTGAATCCTGCTTTCTCTTCTTGTAGCTGTCTATCCAGTGAATCCTTCATTCTTTCCAGTAGGGTGCGGGAATGGATCTTTCCCGGTATTGATAATAGTGTAATCCGTCTCCAGTTTCAACATGATGCTAAATCCCCTTTCTTCGGCAGTTTAATAATTATCCCTTTCTTCCATTCCTTCGGCAGTTTCTCAGCATTCCAAACTTTCTTTAAAATGGCATGAAGTAGTTTGCAGCTTTCTATTCCAGGTGATTTTCCTGATTTAAGTTTGTTTATGGCATATTTAATTTATTCAATGGATATTTCATTCATGTCAATGTCCATTTTCTCAACATCCTGCTCTATAAATTTAGGTATATTATCTGGTAGATTTCTGTTTAATACATTTTCGAAGTGTTCTTTCCATCTTCCCCTTTGTTTGACCTCATATGAGGTTTCCCTCCTTATCTTTGACTCCTGTGTTTACACTTTGCATCTTTCCAGATAACTGTTTTGTGATTTTATAAAGAGTTTTGGCTGCTTCCTCGGCTTCCTCTGCTTTATCATCAATGTACTGTTTCTTGTCATTACGCACGCTCCTCGTTACTTCTCTTATTGCATGTTTGTTTGTGAAGCTCTTTTATTTCTGCCTTATGATTTTCTGGCTTTGATGTCAGTAGTAGGTTACGCAATCGTTTCCTTTCTTGTACTTGTATTTTCTGTCATCCATTCTTTCTTCTCCCTCTTTCGGTACCCTATTGTTGTCTAAGCACACTGCTGATATACGTCATTTACTTCTTCCAACCTTTTGCCTATGTCATCTACCGGAATCTGGTCAAGTATTACATACTTGTTCTGTAATTGGATCATGAAAATTCTGCTATATTCTTCATCTTTCATCACATTGAGTGATCGATCGTTCAACCCGTGCGGACGTGCTGTTTCCTCTGTGCTCAATGATATGATGTAATAATCTATATTTCTCGGCCAGCACTCACTTTATTTCAATTTCAACAATACTGGTGACATACTACCTCCAATTTTTGCCAACTTGAATGACTTTGAGTGGATATTATTAGCAGTTTACTGTGCTAAAATTATGTCGGATACGGACTCAGGTAGCGAGACGCTGAACATGGCGAATCCAACACCACGTGCACCGCAACCACCACCATCTAAAATTGCACAAGAACTCATGAACGATGTAGGTTATGGACAGTTTCTTCAATCACTAATGGACAAGGTAATTGCACCTAAATTTGACGATCTGAAGGGAACCGTGCAAAGCTTATGCACTGCAGTCAGTGATCTACGATCGGAAAATACTCAACTAAGACAAGAAATTAATGATATCAAGGAGGAAAATGGAAAAATAAAAGGAGATATGCATGATCTACAAGTTGCAAATAGACGGCTAAAGGAACAATCTGAAATTGACAACGTGCGCATCATCTCGCTACAAAATTTCAGGGATCTTGATGATCTGAATCAGTATTCTAGAAGGGATTGCCTAGTTATTACTAGTGTGAATGAAGAAGCGGGTGAATCAACTGATAATGTAGTTAAAAATCTCCTGAAAGATAAGCTCTTTCAGCTTATTCTTTGTTGAAGATCTTAGTGATGCCTTTTGTTTGTTTTGTCCTTAGTTTCAGTTTCAGTTTTGCAATGACCAGGAAATGATCACTTGAAACATCTGCTCCTCTATATGATCGCACATCTTGAAGTATCTTTGACTTACTTTTTTAAATGTTGCCAAAACTAGGTCCAAAATTGGCTTTAAATGATTTTTAATCATTTTTGGCCTATTTTGGGCCTATTTTTGACAATATTTAAAACATTAGAGAAATATGTTCCTACACATGTGTTTCTAGATTCTAAAAATTATAAGAGGCCCACCTGTAAACTGTTGATTAGATGTCCAGACAGTGTTAATATCTGACACTATGAAAGCTAATCAGCCAATAAATTCTACTCCTGTTTTATAAATTTTCATTGATTGATTTTTCATTAAGTATTCCATGTCTACATAAAGGAAACGTGTAGAAGATGAGATTATATTTAAAATACATGGTGAGTGAAATGAAGTAACAAAAAAACTACTGATATTTACAAACCATTGTAAATGTGCAGACTCCTCTGCTTATTTATAAAAAAAATGGAGGAAATCGCTTGTTCCAAAGAGGCATTATGTCTGTTTAAATAAAAGAAACCGATTTTTGAACCTGTCCACGGAATAAAGAAGCAAACCACTTTAAAATACAAAGGAAACACCTGATTTAGAAGAATGATTAACTGGTTATGAATACCCTTCCATTCCTTCGACTGGTATTTAAACATTGTATCAAAGAGATTGGTCATTCATAAGAAAAGTTGTCCATGATATGATAATCTTTAACTGAAAGGAAAGCTTAAAAGAACCATTTAAAAACTAGGATTTCGATGCAAGAATTTCAAATATAAATTTCATAAAACCAGTATAGGACCTGCCGGACAATGAATGTGTAAAGCCGACTTGCCGAACAGTTTGTACTAAACAAGTAGTGTAGTACATCGTATGCCATCTCCTGACAAGACAGTTCGTAGTTGAAACCTAATTTCAAACAAAACAGACCTACAGAGGTTCAAAGCCGTTTTGCAGAGGAAACCTAAAGCAAATTTTCTGCCATAATTGTTAGATGCAAAAGAGGGTCATTAAGATCTGAGGTTCATATTGTGAGCATCGAAGACAGAGCTCCAAACTGAATCAATCTTGGCAGAGGAAGAGCAGGGTATAAGTTACAGGTGAATGCACAATTAAAATACTTCTTTGCATTTTGTTTGCTCTTCAATTCCGTGGACAGCTTGTAAAATAAGGGTGTGTTTTTTTTACAAAACCAGGCATAAACTCTCTTATGATTTTTTTCATTCTTGTTGAAATAAGCAGAAGATTCTGCACATTTACAAAGTGTGTGACAAATGTTTACATATCAGTAGCTCTTTTGGTATACAGTCATGAATCTCGGTCAATCTCTTTTTTATTCACGCTATGATGTATTTTGCTATCTTGTTTGTTTGTTTGTTTTGAATAATAACATTATTTTTTGACATTCTGTATATTTTTTTTTCTATTATTGCTTCCGTGGATCATTAACCTTACATCTAACAGGTAAGTACATGTTAATCAGTTACATTTATCTAAACTTGATACAGTGACAACAACACGAGAATAAACTTCAATTTTCCAACAATTACATGGACTACAGTTGTACAAAAGCACATACACACCTTCTCCACCCGAAAGTTTTAGATATCCAAGGCTTAAAGTCAAAGCAGTTTATGTGTTAAAAATAGATTATGTGTAAATAACAATGACAAAACCAAGACAAGTCATCTTTTAAAACTATTTTGTTTAATCATTTCATCTGTACGTTACTTTATTGGTAAATGTTTTCGGTGGTTTTTTGATATATTTCTAATACTTTTGCCGAATTGGCTTTCATTAAAAAAAATAAAGAGGAATAACTTATGTCATGATTAAGCTATTTGTAAATTACATGGACTAAATGATAAATCCAAGTATTTTAAACCAACAGTTGTTGAGCTCATTTTTTTCCAACACAGATTTTGCCGTATCTAACGTAATACTTCCGAAAATGTGTTCTTGTATGACATTATCTTTATTCTACCTTACTTTAATGACACATTCGTGTAAGTAAAGTTGCATAATAAACACTAATTTTCCTAAATACAATGTGTTCATAACTATATATTTTCAATACTTTATATCTAAAGATTATTTTAAAAATAAAGTCACATTTGGCCATTGAACACTTTGGGCATATATTATTATCTATAACATTATATTGTGTTTGAACTAAGAACTAGAACCATCCAAAAACCAACTGCATGTTTAAACTTAAATACTTTTTTAAACTTTAACTTATCTTTAGCTTTATTTGGTACATAAACCATATCATCCTATCTATAGATTAAAACATATGCATTTGGTATATCTATTGCATGAAAAACGTTGAAAGGTGTTGAAACGTTATACGCTGAAAACTTGTATCTTTTTAAAAGTGGTTATTTTAATAAAACGTCTCACAAATCGTTTCATTTTATAACAAAAAGCATTGGTCTATTATATTATGTGAACAGAATTGGGTTATTCACATGCAAATTGATAGTTAGATGGATTTTAGAATATCAGGTTATCTGAAATGCGTGTCTGGTAACAAATTGCAGACAAATTCATACCATTTGCTGTGGAAGGCAACGTTTATAATGTGAAATAAGAACTATGAAAACCGTTTTATCTGAATTTTCGGTGAGTCATTTTGTATCTGTTTTTACATGTTGTATTTGCTTTAGGCCTATACAGGGTGTCCCAATAAAAATGCATCACTTTTGATTTTGATCATATTTCAGAAATCAATGGACACAAATTAAAACTTTTTTCATAATAATAATTAGTATAGTTTTGTTCTTCATTTGTGGAATTTTGAGCAAAATCCGTTGAGCCATTCTGTAGAAAACTGGAATTTTATTAGAAGACTCAATTTTACTCCATTCCAATGGGGTTTACCACAGTAACAATAACTCATGTTTATCATGTTAATAAGGCACATCTTTGGTTACTATTGATCAATTTAATTTAAAATTACAAAACAGACACTTAAAGATCACAAAATATGGAATAGACACTGAAACAAGATTTTGATATATTTTCAGCACTGAAAGTGGCACCGTAATTCAGTGTGTTGGTTTTGCTGTTTTTTAAAATAAAAAGAAAAAACGAGTTCATGGTTTCTCAAGAAAACCAAGACAGAGATTTCCTTTAATGGAAAGTCTATTTCAGAAAGTTTTAAGCTTTTTACAAGAGCAATGTCAACATATTCAAATCAAAATAGCAAAGCAGTTATTCACTTCCTCGTGAAAAGTAGAATGTCTGATAGCTCGCGTTGGATAATTTTGGTACAGTTTAACTAAGTTTCATGCAACTCTGCCTTTCGCATTTCCACAATCCGTTTTCAGGTGCCTTTGAGTTCTTATCATCATGTTCCTGGTCCAATGCAACGTTCTAAATCCCGGACAATGAAGGGAGTCGAGTGTGATCCAACAAACTTTCAAGTTTTAATCAAGTTTATTCAAATTCTAAATTTTCTGTTATTGTTGCTATAATTGTCTTTGTTGTTGTTGTTTTGTAGTTGCTTTCCTGAAAAGGTGTTTATCCATGAATGAAATGAGTTTTCCAATTAGAGTAGGCCTACTACTGTGATGACCATGAGGTCATGTCAGATTGATGATAGTTGCAAATATGCGTTACTGTGGTAAACCCCATTGGAATGGGGTAAAATTGAGTCTTCTTACAAAATTCTAGTTTTCTCAAGAATGGCTCAACGAATTTTGCTCAAAATTTTAACGGTGAAAGACTAAACTATACTAATTATTATTATGAAAATAATTTTAATTTTTGTTCATTGATTTCTGAGATATGATCAAAAACAAAAGTGATGCATTTTTTTTGGGACACCCTGTATACACACTTACTATGATTTAGGCATATATGCGTATTGTTCTATATTTTCAACACATCAAGTTGGCTTACTTTGTTTTTGCCTCTAATTTATTACTATGATCTAGGTAACCTCCCGTATCATATTTGATCCTTGACGTGTTTTGTGCCTTGTCCGTTGGATCTACCTCTCCCAATTTTGTTTTTATCACTTTTATATGGTCATAGCAAAACTATAGATTAGAATTAAATTGTGGCATTGTGTAGCAAGGTAATTTGAAGGCTTTGACCAATTATTCAATATCGCATCAATTTTCAATTATTAGTTCCTTTTCCGTGTAAACGGTCGTTGACATCGGATATAGTGTTCTTAAATGAAAATACTCGACATATGAGTTATCTCAATAAGATGTTTAAAAGGATTAATGCATAATACGGTACAAACATATGAGAGGTGCTCTGGCAAAATGAGAGAAATGTCACAAATTTCAAAATTGGGTTTATGACTTATATAATTCTATAATCTCAATTTTTTTCATTTAGTGATTGACATCCAAAGCAGTCCACTGAATATATAGCAAATTTGCAATACAAATTAGCTGCAAATCGAGTTCAAAGATACTGATTACTGCACTGTATAATAGCAACATGCAATAAATTAACCGTGAATAATTGCACTTCTCGGCAAAATTTACTCTCAAAACTTTAAGTATAGGTAAACACGGAAGCGTTTTATGTCAAAAAATGAAAATTGACTTTTTCACCCTATTTTTACTTTAGATGCCATTTATTCCAAATGTAGATCTCCACTAATTTTTCAGCCCACATAATAATTATAAATAGATATTTTTAAATAATTTTACCGAATCTTCAATTTTTCAATGAACAGCTTTTGGATTTTCAACGCAAAATGTTTGTTTCAGAGATTGTATACAAATTGTGATATATGACTTTATTCTACATAAGCCATTATGAGAAGTCTGTCATTTGTTTCTTACGATTTATCTATAAAACGATAATATTTCTATGAACATTGACTTGCATACTTAGGGTAGTGTTTGTCTTCTTTTATCAACATTTACAGCGTTTTTAGTATTTGGATGCTTTGTTTATTGGAACAGTGTATCTTTCCGACATGTACTTATTTGTTTCTACTAATAGCGTTGACCCAGAATAGGACAAATGTTGACATTTTATCGTCCGAACGTAAATGTAAATTCTTTTATCTAACCCCACGTCTTAAAAGCTCTGCGCATCTTTTGTAGAAATGCACAATGTCATTGATTTATTCCAAGTGTCATAAGGAGACCTTGCCTCGAGCGTACTTGCTTGGAGAGTGTATTGAATGTCCCAATGATGTGGTAAATAGCCGATGGCGTGTCCTCCGTCTCTTGTTTCTGTGAATGTCTTTCAACTTGTAAGCCTTCAATCAATATCTATTTGATGTTAACTGGTTTAATGTACCAACCTTACAGCATTATAGCAAACGTATATGCAAGAACAGCAGATACGATTTTCCACAAAATACTACTGTCACTTAAACATGCTTTTACCTCTACTAATATTATAAAAGCTTATTTCCATTGATATTGTCGTTCTTTGGAGGGTAACGTCAAAACATTTCTAGGGTTTTTAACTTTACTTTAGTGTGACTTTCATAATGTTAATTTCGGCAACAAAGTTGTCTGTAACCAATTTTACATACTGTATGTGTTCTCCCATAACTGCATGGGTTATATGAAACCATGGTTGATATATTATTTCTGATCGATGAACTTTGTTAAAAAATCACATTCGCCAAAAATGCCTCATGTCATCCCTTAAAGGTTTGAAAACCAACAACATGGACCAGTATTTGAATATTGATCTTTATTTTCCTTTACAAACAGTATCATTGAAACATATGGGATATCATGACTTAAAGTTGTTATGTCAAGCGCAAAACAATACATTAACCTGCACGATCTTTTATTGGTTAAGCGTAAAACACAATTTTTTCAGTGATTTAACACATTAAAGAAGTTGTATTTCTTCTACATAAAGATTTGCCTTTTCTCATTGAATCTTGTTTTTATTTTATCTTGTTTTATTGTTAATTTCATTTTTAACATGACACAGTGTTCCTGTAGAAATACTAATTTAAATTTGAAATGACTTAAAATTAAACATGTGTTGTAACAAATCAGTGACATTTTGACCTTAAAACTATGTTGTCTCCTGATTATACTATTTTGTACAACCATCGCATCAAGTACCAAAGGGACCCAAATAATATAGAAAAATGACTGTGTGCAAAAACTATAGTAGTAATGTTAGATAAACGAATCTTTGCACAATATATATTACAGTACAGCCCTCTTCTAGATATCTGTGAAATTATGATATCACAGCACTATTGGTTTTTGAGGTATCAACAAAGGTGTTAGAATAAACTTATTCAAAATTCAACAAAATATTAAGCATACACGTCAAAGCTTAAACAAGATGAAAATTTAATATCAATCGTGTTTCCAACTGATCCTCTGATTTATGCCCCAAAACAGATTTCGATATAATGTTTGGACCTGAAGTAATTTATGACATCACAATTACGTAACAGCTGATCGGATTTTCATGATTTTATTTATTTATTATTATTTATTGATGGTATACAAATAGCCGACTAGCAGCACAGGCTGAAGGGCGTCGGCCTTAACAAATACAAGAACATATCATATACAACAAGAGCAAAACAACTTTACAAACCATGACAAAAACCAGGAAAAGTCAGATATTGTCAGATATCCAGAGAATTGTTGAGTTGGTTAATGATAAATGGCATGCAGATTTTTGAAACCTCTCCGTTTTACATCTTGGTTGTGAGAATCTGTTACTATGACGGAGATTATAATCAACTGACCTCTGCGTAGGAAGCAGGTGCCGATGCCTTTCCGAATTGAGGACCTGCTGCCCAAATTTCAGAACTAATTCTTTTTGGTATCAATGGCAAAAAGAGATCCTACCCTATACTAGGGTATAATTCAAACTAAATTTGGGCCTTTCAGTTTCAAGTTCACATGGGTTTAACGTGGATTAAAATTAAATCAAACGAACATGCTTAAGATTTTTTTTTGAACAAAAATACGTTTCTGACATAGGAATATATCTTTCGTTGATAAACCAGAAACTAATAATGTTAACATCTAGCAGAGTATCAAAAGCTATGCAAAGTTTAAACTCTCCAATTCACTAACGATAATTGTTGTACATTTTCAACATTTTTGGGACACCTGGTACATTTAACCTTGGGGATCAAAATGTCTATCGCAAATGTATACCAGCTCTTGTAACATTAAACGCTAGTCAGTTTTCTCTTTTTTAAAGTATTTTTCCTGGTAAACTGTATCATCTATCAGTTTCATCCCAATAAATAGCAAATATGCGATCTATATACATGTATAATATTTTGTGAAAAGAATTAGGTTATTCGCATGCAAATTGATATTTTAGATGGATTTCAGACCATTTCAAATTCGTGTCTAGTAACAGGTTGCAGACATATTAATCTTATTGACTGTGGATTGGAACGGCAATAATGTAAAAAAGGCATATAAAGTGTTGAGTGAATTCATTAATCACGTATCTGTTGAAACTTGATTTGTCTGACAATCTTCATGCATTTGTTTTTAACAAAATATTGTAACACAAAACAGAATATTGAGAAAATCGATATAAGCCCGTTTTCTTTTTCTTTTAAAAATTGTTCAGTTTTTACAGACAATTTAGCTGAATGTTTTCCGTTGAGGAGTTGATATTTGCAATTAATAGAAATAAAGTAACAAAGAAGTACGTCCTACAAAAGAACTTACATTTAATTGAAGTCAAATAAATGAAGAAGTACGTCTTACACATTTTTTTTTTTACAATTACAGGTTTTTTAAAATATAAATTCGAGTACCCTTCTTTTTAGAGTAGAAAAGTCTCTCAAGTGAATTTATAAATCAATCTATAAATATTGGTTTGGAATGAATTTTGAATTACAAACATTTTGATCTGTGTACATTTTATATGGATTAATGTTGATATGTGTTTTTTAGCATTTGAATGAGGTACAGGATTGTACTGTGTCTTTTTGTCAAATGTTCCATTCAACCATCCAACAATACTCAGTAACTTAATATAATGGCTTAAAGTGCATCGATTCCGTTACCAACTTGAACTTCTACTCTACAGCAATAATAAGTCCGTATGTTATTGTTCACTACTAAAATATTTTATCCCATTTGACGAGTACCTTTATATTACATATGAAATCGAATTACAGTCCTGTATGCTCAAAAAATCATCTACAAATATTAAAGAAAGGAATCAACTTTATGTGTAAATTTGTTAAGTATGTACTTAACACGAAATTAAATCCTTTCAGTTGTATCAATACCTCTCTACATAATTCGCTATTTTAAAACGTACTAAGTACTAAAAAGTCTAACGTACTTGACACCATACATATACCCTTGTTATAGAAACTCGTAATTCCAAACCATTCAACTCTGTCAAACATAATAATTTAATTTTATTTGAATTAAAATATTTAACATTGGGATTTTCTGTATACTATTACAATATATGTGGTCTCGTTAGATTATTTGACTCTTTAATTTCAATAAATAAATATGTTGACGAAACAAAAAAGTAGCGATATGCGTTCGAACAATTTCGCTTGAATC
>JXSR01S006030.1:12832-31168 GCA_000969725.1 Ophiothrix spiculata
TGCAATACACCTTCAATTTTTTTAACAGCCGTGTTAGTAAGTTTTTGTCAATTTGTTAAAATTGTACTATTAGGATAATTGTTATCACCAATTTATTAGTTTCTTCTAATTTTACTTATAGAGTAATTTGCCATCCAGCCCGAATAAGGAGGACCAAATCATCAAATTAAAGGATGAAAACCGCAAGAAATCAGTAGAACTAGACAACGTCATGGTGAACTTAGAAAAAGAAAAGGAGAAGTGTAAAGAAATCGAGATGAGATTAAACGTGACGGAAGAAAAATGGGAGCAGCTTGTTGACAGGTGTAAACAGCAGGAGCGGGAGTTTGCTGCAAAGGTAAGGCAGGCAAAATACACTCTCAAACATGTAGGGTAAAAACAAATTTGTTGGTTTGCGACTGAGCAGCTAGAGGCAGAAGTTCCCTCCAGTACTTTGGCACCATCAAGACTGATCTCAAGGTAGATCCAACAAGTCATGCATGACAGGGAAATCTGGTCCAAGCATGTTGTTAGCTTCTTCCATTCTGTCCACTGACGACCGATGATGATGATGAAGTCACTTAGGATGCAACCAGTTGTGGCCAAACTATACTCAGCCACCACACAATTTTTTGTTAGCAAATATTTGGTTGTGACTTAAAATGGTCAATTTATACTTGGCCTCCAAACAAATTTTTTGCCATCAAACATTTTGTTGTGACGTCAGACTATAGGTGGTCATAGGTGTTATTGATTTTAGACAACTTTCTTGATTTCACACGCCATTTTGGGTTACCTATCGGTTTTGGGTTAAGACACCGGTATGGATTTTACACACCCTTTTTGGTATTTTAGACACCTTTTTCATTGTATTAGACAACCTTATTAATTTTGTAGACACCTTTCACTTGTTGACACATTTTTGACACCTATGGCTGCCCATAGGTTGACGTCACAACAAAATGTTTGGTAGCGAAAAATTTTGTTTGGAGGCCGAGTATAAATTGACCCAAACTGACGTGTAACTCCAAATAAAATAACTTCAACACCAAGGTAAAACAAATTAAACTTGGCACTAAATTGCACATTCATGGAATTGAACCAAGGTAAAATCAATGAACCAACATCACATGATTTTTACCTTTTTATTCGATTAGATATATTTGGTGACATCACGACCAAATGTTTGGCAGCAAACATTTGTGTGAAGGCCGAGTATAGTTGGGCCCTTTGTGGGCTAGATTTTGGATTTCATTCAAATGTCTAGACTGGATTGATTTTTGACATCTTAAATTGACTGAAATATTTACCACTTAAATGAAAGGGACTTTTTTGAAACCACAGTTTTAGAGTTTAAGGATTAAATGCTCTATAATTTTATTTCTCTTGAATTTTTTTCAAATCATTGTTATGCTGTCTATTTGTCTGTGTAGCCCTAGCTGTCATGCATGCAAATTTCTACTATTTTTTGGCTTAAGGGGTTTTCTCAGAGATACAAAATCTCCATTGATTTTCTTAAAAATCTAGTATTTGGTAGATTTATTTGTGCTGGTAACGAATCTAAAATGAAATAAATAGGTCACCGTGCTCGTTTTTGAAATACAGACATTTCAAAAGTACATATTTTTCACAAAATTCACTCGATTTACCACACAAAGTATAGGGAAAGCTCCAAAAGGTTGATCATTATGTGCTTTTACAATAGTAAATGATCCATTGATTTTTGTCATTTTGTTACAAGTATGTTCAATTTGTTAGCAAACGTTCAGTAAACAATTTTAAACATGCTGAAAGCTGTTCAACGTATGCTATTGGACACATAGAACAACTATGTGTTTGTCAGCCATTTGCATATGTGTATTGAACCAATGCCTTTATTTGTGACTGTCGAGCCTTTACAGATAGCCAAAACAAGCTTTGAGCCAGCGGCTTTGGAACCTTGTAGGCCGGTACGGCTTTTAGCACATCACTTTTCATTCAGGATAAAAATTGAAAAAAATCAATTTAATGCATTTTCTTATAGTCCTAGCATTGATATGGATCCACAGCATTGATCTGTACAAATTTGTTTCTTAGTCTGCTGGAGTTAAGTTCCCTATTTTTTAAATTAAGGGCCCCTATTTTCCTTCTGATGTGCTTGCTTTGATCATTGGAAAGGCGCTATATAAATAAATGTATGTATGTATGTATGTAATGTAGATACACCAGGTGTCCAAAAAAATGGTTACATGTAGAAAAATGATCGTTTGCAAAAAATATAGCAGTTGGAGAACCTAAATTTTGCACAACTTTTGATAATACCTCTTCTAGATGATCTCAAAATTCAAATATCAGAGATTCCACATTTCAGAATAAATTCTGAATTCAGATTTTTTCAATTGGTTTAAGCCTAAATTCAGATTTTTTTATTGGTTGTTTCGTGTACAAAGGTATAGGCAATTTTGGTTTTCTCACATTCTTTCAAAGTATTTCAGATTTTTTGAACATCAATGAGTGGCATCTCTGAAACATCACAGCATTATTATTTTTTGAGTTATTAACAAAGGTAAATACCTATGTCAGAAACATATTTTTTCAAAAATTCAACAAAATTGTTGGCAGGTTTGTTTGATGTAATTTTAACCTTCGTCCAACCCCATGTGAACTTGAAGTGACTGTCCCAAAGTTTAGATGTTTTATACCATGTGCATACTATATATTAGGGTCTTCTCCTTACATTGATACCAAAATTATGAAAATCCAATAAGTTGTTACCGGTACATAATTATGACGCCATAAAGCACTTCTGGTCCGAAAATGATGTTGAAATCTGATTTGTGACAAAATAAAATAAATGATAGTCTACTCATGGAAATGCAAGTTTAAGCCCAGGTTTAAACAACAAGTTTGCAGTTTAGATAGTTGCGGAATCAATGCTACCCGTGAAAATTTGTCTACTTATTGCAGTATTCTTGAAATTTTGCGCCACAACACAATTTTTGTTGTCAGACAGGTTCAATATAAACAAATCATTCTGGAATGCATGGAATGAAGGTGTCCCTAATTTGCATAACAGACGTAATGAAAGCGAGTTCAATTTTTATTCATTGTACCAAATTTGGTTTAATATAAGGTCTGATTTTACACGATCAGTTAAAAAAAGAAAAGGTTGCACACTAAAATAACACAAAATGTGCATCCTTAATAAATATTTTGTATCTGTCTTTGTTGATAACTCTAAAAATAATAATGCTGTGATATCAAAATGATATGAGCATCTAGGCAAGGGTTGTGATATAATTTGTAAAAAATATTGTGTTTTTCCAACTACCATAGTTTTTGGACACGACCAGATTTTTGCTACATGTAACCATTTTTTGGGACACCCGTTACCATAATACACCACTGTTTTCCAGAGGATTCCAGAACACAAATGTAAAAGTGTATTTGTCATGTGAGCGCAAGAAAGTCGTATCTGCAGTAGCTGCCATTTGTCATAAATTTGGATTGCACACTGTATAATCACCAGTCTTTGGTCAGTGGATCTTGAAATGTCACCTGAAGAACCATTTCAAGAACCACTGACATAAGACAGTGAAATTTTGAGCAATTTTTCACACTCTAGTGATAAGATTTAAATAAATATTACATAAGGCAGCCATTGCAGATACAACTTTCTTGCACTCACATGACGAACTGTGTTGTTTAATGCTATCTATTTTTTTATCAAAAATGTATTTGTCCTCTTTTGTGTAATTGGATTGTCACCACAATTTTTAGACAAATGTTGTAATTTGACTCCACATCTTATGTAGATACTATAAGTAGTTGCTTATTTCACCTGGAGGCCACTTACATAATTTCACATGGTGTCATCACTGAGCAAACCTTTCTAGATCAGACCCTAAATGCGGATATCTTGAATGCTAATCTGAAACCCATATCTCGGACATGCATTCAAAAGGTCTACCCTATTCACTGACCTAACAATATACTAAGCCAGTACAGTACACAATTGCTTCTTAACTAAAAATTAGTTACAAATTCCACATTTATTTATCAACATATAAACATTTATTTATCAAAGAGTATTAGAAACAAAAATCTCCAAAATAGTAGATAATAAACCAGTTAACTTGAATCTGTCATGTCTTTGAAATTCATACCCGAAGTAGTGACTGTATGACTGCTGAAAAATATCCCCTTTTTCCATAAATGCATGAAATTGTTACCCTTTTCATGGTCCTCACAGACCGCAACTATGCGAGAAAAAGGTACCCTTTCCCGTTGATTTCTGCTCAGTTATGACAACACATACCCTGAGTGGCCCCACTGGATAGTTCACCATGTCTTTTTCTGCCATTTTCATTGCATGCCATCTGTCTTTATACTATCTCATCCCTCTGCATGCTGCATACTTCACTAGTTGGATAAAGTGACCAGAGACTTGGAAGACTCTAAAGAGGAGATTGAAGCTAGTCAAGAAGTTATTACCAGATTAAAACAAGACAGTGATCAGGTACAGGCATTGTTTGATCCAAGTACGGTACTTTTATGGCTAATAACTGCGTTGCTGTGTCTCATACGCTGTGGAAGTAGTGACGTCATATTTGTGACCGTCCAGCCCAAAACAGCAGTAAATGCCAGCTCTTGTCATTTTCACTTTTTTAATTATTTGCAAAGTCCATGCTTTAGGGATTAAAATGACACCTTAATGAACTTCACACGATTTCCAGAAGTCAAGTTATGGTCCGTCAAAGGTTGTCAGGGAGTAAAACGTATATAACTAAGATAAACGCGTTCAAAGATTAGTAAGCCCTATATCTTCTGTTGATCGTCTTAAGAATATGCCAATTTATTTCACATTTCCTATCATTTTCTTGAAATGAAACTTTGCTGGTATTTCGTAGTAAGCACTAGGAATGTGAATCTGTCAAAAAATCAATTTCGGCAAATTATGACCTTGATATGTATTTTCACCTGTAGCGCAAAATGAAGTTTCTGGCATTTACTGCTCATACGGGCTGGACGGTCACATTTATGATAATTAGCCCAACATGTGCGATCTGGTTCCAGACAAATGTGGTGGGGATTTTTACCACACGTTAAGTCTATTGGGAATAATATCTATTTGAGTATTATTACTCTGGAATCAAAATGAAGCAAAAATAAGCATAGATTGCGGTAATGTGGTATAGAAAAGAGTCATATAATGGACCAGAAGGTCATCCCTGTCATTTTTTTTCAGTTTGTGCACAAAAAGCAAGTGAAAAAATTGTCTGATTTTTGAATGTACGTATGCCTATTGTGTTAATACGTGTGATCAGTGAAACCACTCTGGATATGGTCACTTGTTTGGAACCAGATCGCACATGTTGGGTAGTCCATCTAGATGGAGTGCTGTAGAGGTCCATGAAGATGGACTAGTGCTGGGTGATTTGCATAAATTATGACGTCACTACTTCCACAGTGTATAGCCTCCTAACTGACACCCTATAATCTTTTGCACTCACACTACCAGAACAGACCATCAAGGTGCAGTATTGCATCTATTAGTAGAATTGCACCGTTCTTGAAAAACAAAATGAATGGATTACTGCAGCCATTGAATGGGCACATTTTGTCAGAAAGACACAATCCTGCACCTCACTCGAACAGACATATTTCTTAACCTGCTGTAGGCCTACTGCTGCAAACAGTAAATACTTGTTAATTTTGAGATTGTAGGACAATTTGAACTTGCTGCAGGCCTGCTTTCATAAATATCTGTGATTTTGAGATTTCAAGATAAATTTTAGCCTGGACCCCAAGCAAAAAAAATCATTATAGCCTATTTTGTGTATGATTCAATGAATACATACCACCGGCAACATATATTTCAATTAATTGACCGCATATTGCATTTCAAAATTAACCTGTCATCATCCAAAACAGAATGGACAAGTTACTACTAGCCTGAAACTTGATACAGGTTAATAATTCTGGCCTTCTTTCTGACTATTAAAAACCTTTTAACACATTTTTAGCAGAATAAAACATATTTTTATGGCCATTTTGGTCATTTGCTATCAAATATTTTGAACAAACAGTATGTTTGGTGCTGTATTAAAGGTCCTTTAACCCGTTTTTAGTGCATTAAAAACATATTTTGGTGGCCAATTGGATCTCAGTACAGGTGCCATTTGGAATTTTAAGCTTGTTAACAGCCTATTTTGGGGACAAATATATCTATTGTAACTCTCAAAGTCTTTTTCTATCAAATATTTTGAACATATAGTGTGTTTGATATGCCCCATATTTGTGCATGAAAATGTACTTTGGTGGCCATTTTGGATCTCGGTATTGGCACCATTTTGAAATTTAAACGTGTTAATATAATTAGGGGACAAATGATCTTGTCATAGCCCGTAGCCCAAAATGTCATTAACTGTTGATTATTTTTGATAATTGGCATTTCAAAGGGTATTTTTGTCATTTTAGTAAAAATATGCTATTTTGGCGGCCATTTTGAATTATGATCTTATTTCAAGCTAAACGTGTTTGTTTCTTACAGCTCCAGAATCAGTTTTCCTGTGAAAATTTATGACATCAAGTGGTTTATGATATTTTTAAACTGTTATAATGAAAATATAGCATTTTGATGGCCATTTTGGACGCCATCATGAATATTGCGAGTGCATTGGGAAATTTATTTTGTTAAAATCTCAAATGTGTTTTAGGACCATCAAATGAAGCTTTAAAAGTTGGTTTGGTAGAGTCCTGGAAGTGCCTGGAACTCCCCCCACCCCTAGATACTCGTCTAAATCATGTGACCCAGAAAACACAGATCGATTGTTAGTTTAATATAAGCAGTTGTTTGGCAGTTATATCATGAAGTTGTGTAACTGTTTTGAAGTAAAATAACATATAAAATATGTAAAATAATGTAAGATTACCAGTTTTCTGCTAATGATCCGAAGCCAAAAAAATGAAGCTTGACACACCTCAAATTTGTAGTTAATTCGTTGACCTTCATCATGGAAGCTTGAAACCCAAAAGACTAATGAATTTTCTTTTCAGTTTGCTAGAGATGTGATGTCAGATTAGGGACCATTCATTTTTGGCCTATATCTCTGCAGTTTTGTTGATTTTTTGGCCCATTTTGACCTTTGTAACACAAGTCATAGATAAGCTTAACTAAATGACATCTTTATCACATTATTAGAAGGTACTTCCAATTACTAACTAATATGAATAACCATTCATTATGTCATTATGAACTTCAGCAGAGTAAAGCAGATAATTATTTATACTTTGAATTTTTACTTCTCTGGAGAAGTCAAAATTTAGCAAGTGTTTCTAGAAATGAATTACTAAATTCACAAAATTTAAACTTCTTTCTTACTACCAATATTTTTAAAGGTGTATTTCAGAATTTTGTCTGCAGATGATTAAATACTTTATATGCACATTTATGACAGTCAAACACCAAATATTGAGAAATTTTGATCAAAACCTCCAGAAGTGTCAAAAAGTGTAATTTTGTTTTGCATGTCAATCTTGGGTATGAGACTAATCTCTAAAAGTGTGTATTGAAGCAGTAGTCAGGAAAGAGGTTACGTTTCATTAATATTATATTGCTTTTGCTTCATTGATTGCAGATAATAAAGCCAATTTTAAGATTTTAAATCTAGGGGGCAGTATTTAAAAAATGAATTGTTTGGTTGCCCTCCACCGACCGACCCTATTTTTTAGCCCGACCCAAACTATTTTTTATTGAAATTTTTTTGTCCCCTCAAAAAATATGCAAAACTTACTTACTTGCTTTTTTTCGATATTCAACCCTCAAAATGTTTAGGATGTCCCAAATCACTACAAGAGGTATTTGATTGTTTTGATTTGATGTTGCGGGGGAAGTTGTGAAGGCTGAAGAGGCCGATCGACCTAGCGGTCCAAGGAGGAGTATTGAAAAAAAAAAAAAAAAAGACCGACCGACCCTCTCTGAAAAAAGCTGTGGAGAGCAACCAAACAATTTTTTGGGGGGCCTTATGGACAACGATAATTCATAATGAAAGAAAATCTAAATATTTTGACATTTAGGGGCTAAATTTGGCAATGAAACTTTGCATGCTTCCATTATTACCGCTAACACTTCAAATGAAGTAAAAATCCTGAAATGTGTGGAAAAAGTTTGGAAATGATGCTGAACTTGTCTTATGCCCTTTTTAGTATTATGTTTAACCTTCCTAAACTATAAAATTCACTTTTAAATTAAAAGCATCACATTTAGAAAGTAAATCTTCAGGAAAATAGTAACACTGCCGACAGAACCCCTAAGAAATGAATTTGGTTGAAAATAACCTTTTTAGAGCAAATGATATGATTTTGTTCACTTATTTGGATTCAAAATTGCATTAAGGTGTTTCTTTGATTCAAATAAGTTTTCATATCTTTCATACCCAATTAGATCACGGCTAATGCTTTTAACATCCTTTCATACCCAATTAGATCACGGCTAATACTTTTAACAAAGGAGGAAGCACACATGTCCTAAATACCAGCTTCTGTTTCAGTTCTAAAGCCAAAATATGCCTTTTTCCCCTGTCTATAGTAGTCCCTCTTGTTTAACAAAAACACTCCTACTTCTCCTTATCTGTAGTATTCCCCTCCCCCGGTCTGTTATAGGATAGACAAGTCGTGTCAGGAGCCTTATTCGTATTACTCAAGCAGCAGTCCATTAAACAGTAATGGACTAGTGGTTAGGTTTTCCTCTATCTGTAGCTGCCCATACGTCTTGTTTAACAAAAACACTCCTACTTCTCCTTATCTGTCGCATTCCCCTCCCCCGGTCTGTTATAGGATGGACAAGTCGTATCAGGAGCCTTATTCGTATTACTCAAGCAGCAGTCCATTAAACAGTAATGGACTAGTGGTTAGGTTTTCCTCTATCTGTAGCTGCCCATACGTCTTGTTTAACAAAAACACTCCTACTTCTCCTTATCTGTCGCATTCCCCTCCCCCGGTCTGTTATAGGATAGACAAGTCGTGTCAGGAGCCATATCCGTATTACTCAAGTAGCCAGTCCATTTAACAGTAATGTAGCGATGGTTAAGGTATTAAGTTGCAGACATGAAAGCCTGATGGATGCTTGTTTGCTGCAAATTATGCTTGAATATACACGGATTGCGAGGTGGTATGAAGTCCTATGGCTGCCTGGAGTAAATGTTGCTTGGAACTTGCATAGATTTTCTGGTGCAAGCTACAAGCTGGTGCAAACTTATATGCTTGAATATACAAATTGCTGTGTGATATAAAGTTGTATGGCTGCCTTGAGTAACCATTGCTTGGAAGTAGATTCTTGGTGCAAGTTGATTTAAGATTCGCAGCACAGGGCAAGTTATATAACCAGCTGCTGTAAACTTATACAGATTAGTAGGTGAAAGGACGTCATATAATAGCTGCCTTGTACAACTTATGCTTCAAAAATGCGTAGATTTCTTGGTGCAAGTTATATGAACTGACTGGTGCAAGGTTAGCATTGAAAGTATGACAGATTGATCAGTGGGTGGTATTTTAATAGTCATAAAAAATCATATACCATATTAGCTGTCTTCAGTTCATATTTTTGGAAATAGGATAGATATCTTGGTCCAAGCTATATGAATGACTTGTGAATATGTTTGTTTTGGTTCCTTACCACTATCCATCATATCAGTGTCAATCTTGTCAACTATAAGCAAGAAAGTTGTATTGGCAATGGCTGCCATATGTTGTGTTTATTTAACAACTTGTCACTAGAATGCTACTAAACCCTCAATTTATCCACATTTATTATTATGTCAGTTGCTCTTGAAATGGTTCTCATAGACTGTACTAGATTATTGCTTCAATTAATCCGAATTGATTCAATGATTTCATTCACACAATGCTGTGATGTGCATACACTTAGTTTGTGATCATAAAGAATGTAAAAAGTATTCTGTTGCCCATACTAACAATCAGAATTATTTCTTATCCCAATTCACCTAATCACATCACCTATAAATCATCCTCATCATAATTTCACAATTCAACATAATATCCAGGTTAGTCCCTTTAAGGCTACCAAATAAGCCATTCCATTTTGATTACTTTCAAAAAAACATGCATATGTAAAAAAAAATCCACCTGTTAAATGTAATAACTATTACAGGTCTCAATTCATGCACAGTACCTGTGTGGTATATTATAGCAATCTCACTAAAATCTGGCGTTCACACAAACAATGGCAAAGCAATCTTCCATTAAAGTCTACCTATTTGGTGGAATACATTATGCAATAGAAGGATATAATGTTGCTTTACCAAAGTATAACAGCAGAGCATTAACCCAAATTACACACATCCAACACATGTTTTATTCTGATTTTCCCTCCCCCATCTTGTCACACCCACCCCTATTACAGCAAATAGAACGATCCAAAACAGAGAAACAGCAACTCCAGGATGCATTAGAAAGAGCGTTAGAGAATGGCTGCCAACACGAAGGAGGGGGGAGCCAACGAGTGACAATCAAAGAGCTTGAGGGTTCGGTGGATGAACTCAAGAAAGATAGGGATGTGCTAGCCAGAGAACTGCAGGTCATGATAGCAAAAGAAGACAAATATAAGGATTGGAGTAACACCGCGCAGGAGTGGGAGGCTGAAAAAAGGCGACTCAATACTCAGGTATGGTGTAGTTTAGCTCGCTAGCTGCAAGTGTGATTTCTACGTGTGGATTTTGCATCCCGGTTGGAGCAAAGTGTTACTTTGGCTGTTTGCTGTGAAATTCATAGGTACGTGCATCAAGGGATGAAAGAGTTTGAAATGTTATCTGGAATGATCACGATTTGAGGACAAGAAAGTGTTTCAGATTTGACAGTTTGACTAGGATTAGTTGTGGATTAGAACAGGATTGGTGCTTTTGCTTTAAGCTAATTTTTGTTTTGAGATAATGAAATGTTCTTAAAGGACTCTATTTTTCCCTATTTTGAAGTGAAGTGATAGTCTCGTATGAGAACGGAAGCTTGTTTATATGTTGAGTATTATGTTTTGACAAGCATAAAATCGTGCACTGTTTTCGATTTGCCAATTTATGATCTTAATTGGAATTTTAAAGGAAATGAGACTGGATATAGTTGATGATGCGTTTATCACTAGGACAATATGTGAATATTGTATGGTCCCAAATGTTGAGAGAATTTAATCTGATGGTAATTTGATATGAATTGTGATTATATTTGAAAGATGAATGCATAATTTGTTTAAAGGTGTATTGGACAAAATTCTGATGATTTTTATTTTTCGTGTTAGAAAATAACGGTCAAGAACAAAATTGTGAGAAAATTTTGTGTCATTGCCAAATATACTTTAAGTCACATCCATTTTTTTTTTTTGGGGGGGGGGTTAGGAGGTAGGGTTAGGGTCAAGTTTTTAATGGGACCTAATGTATACTTTTTTCCGAAAATATGAAAAATTCAAACCCTTTATAGGCAACAAAATACTATTGTTTGTTTGTCCTCACCCAAGCGACCATCAAAATTTGCCCTGACCTTGTGCTTTATAAAGTTGGTGGGGTTTTTTTGCAGCTCTTATTTTAGAATTCTTCAAAACTAAGAAAGTCTTCAAATCACAAAATATGATATGAACTGGCATGTACCAATATAGAAGACCTCTTAAGAATCAGCAGTATATTGTACTTGAAAGTAAAGACTCCCAAAAAAGTATTGCCTCGCCTCAAAAAAATGGCTCGTGCGCCAATACGGTACTCGCAAACGTAATTTGAAGATATTGTGCACAAGCGCTGGAATTTCAGCTTTCATTTGACACCCTATTTCTGATAATTGATTGAGAAACACTGAAGTTATCGAGGTCAATTTTTAAAAGTTGCTAATTTAATTTTTTGCACTGTACAAACCAGTAGCGCATACCTAAGGATCAAGATTAGGTGAGTTTGATCACTGAAGCTCGCAGTTTTTTCCAAACCATACGTCATTGGATTCTAACCATCATCCATCAAGATATTGTTTTTGTTTTCATCTTATTAATGATGAGAAACAATATAAAACTTCAGATTCAACTGGTAGGCATTACTAGCCTTAAAAAACATCGCGCACCGTTATTCGTCCTCTGTGTGGTCTGGTACCTGCGCCATGTCTTTAATGCCAGTAATGACTGCTAATTGAATGTCGTTTCTGAAAGCTGAAATTTCAGCGCTTGTATACAAATTCTTTAAATTACGTTTGCGAGTACCGTATTGGCGCACGAGCCATTTTTTCGAGGTGAGGCGATACTTTTTTGGGAGTCTTTATTTCTATTTCAATGTTTCCATTCTGCAAGTTGAATTTCAAGTACATTTATTCAAAAAAAAACCTACCCACTGACCCTAGCTTTTCAGGTGCCATTATGAACAAACAAATAATATATATTTGTTGGCCTTATAATCATAAAATACTGAGGGAGAAAGGTATATGTCATGTCAGTCACTTTGCTCAGTTAATATTTACTTTAAGATTTCCCCTTTGTAGTACAAATTAAATAGATTTCCCCTTTCTTGTACAAATCAAATAGAATAAGACAAAATGAAGTGGAGTTAAAAGTTTTTTAAGAATGGCTTAGCTTGACCAGGACTCAACCAGCAATCATAAAATTTAAATTTGCATTTTAAGAGAAGGTAGTCTCTTTCCATTTAGGACAAACTAGATATGCTATAGTATGTGGAACAAATTTTGTAACTAAGTAAGGCCTAACAAAAATAATTGCTTGACTATTTTTTCACCCTACGAACTGGTAACAAACATTTGGTGCAATGTATATGGCAATTCAATACATGTGCAAATTCCAGCACGACATTTTATTTGGTCTCAACTTGGTGTTGAAGATATTTTATTTGGAGTTGCTCATCATTTTGATGTCACAACCAAAATTGTGTTTGGAGGCCGACTATGTTTTCATCCTTAGTGTACAACTTACTTGTGGATATCGGAGTGAATATAAATAAGGTCGATAAGTGTGTGTTTGTTCATAGATTACTTTTTCAGTGGGGTTAATGTCTTTTTAAGTTGATATATTTTGTGGCATATTTCATAAAATTGTATACATATGTATTTAAGGTTCAAAATAAAGATAATTTTGGTATAAAATGAATCTATATTTACAAAATTACCAAAAAATAAAATGAAAATAAAATGTTTTAAAGCTATTATAAAAACTGTCTCATTTCAGAGTGCAAAAAAATTTAAAAGAAAAGATTCAGGAATTGAGACAGTAAATACTCAAACCACTAGTAAATTGCAAGTTTGAAAGCATTGTCATCTCCTTCTTAACCATGTTCCAAGTTTTTATATATAACAACACTAATCTATTAGGGGTTTCCTCAGAGAAGCACATATTCAATTAAGGGGTTTTCTCTAAGAAAGAAATACTCCATTTATTTTCTTGAAAATTTAGATATTTGGTAGATTTATTTGTGCTTATAACGAATCTAAAATAAAAAAAATAGGTCACTGTGCTCGTTTTTGAGATACAGGCATTTCAAAAAGTACATATTTTCCCAAAAAATCACCCGATTTACCATACAAAGTATAGGGAAACCTTCAAAATGTCGATCATTATGTGCTTGTAAAATAAAAAATGCTCCATTTATTTTTTTAATTTTTACATATGTTAAAGCACTTTTTGCGCTCTTCAAAATACTGAAATAAAAAAATATGGTCACCATGTTAGTTTTCAAGAAAACTGGCAAAAACTGGCATTTTTTGATAAAATTTGATTACTTTGATTGCACATCTACGTCTGCATAATTGTCCGCGTATATATTACGCAGCGATGCGGCGCGTGATTAACCAAACGCTTTAGTAAAGCATGCGTTCAGTGTGCATTGAAATTTATGCACGCAAAACGGATGCAAACAATTGTTTTGACTTTTTACTATTTATGTAAAAAATCGTTATCCCGCAGTCGTAAGCAACTGCATCTCAGAGAAAACCCCTTAATATCTTTAAAATTTAGTATTTGGTACATTTATTTGTGCTGGAATTTAAAAAAGTAATAAGGTGGCCATGCACGTTTTTGAGATACAAACATTTTTTTTTTTTTTGAGATACAGACTGTGTGGTAAATCAGGTGAAAATATTGGAGAAAGCAGGGGAGAAAGACCGTTTTATTTATCATTGTCGACAACGATAATTAGAAAAAAAGAAAATCTAAATTTTCTTTAAATATAGGGTTTGAATTTGACAATAAAACTTTGCATGCTGTCATTATTACCGCTAATACTTCAAATGATACAAAAATCTCAAATTGCTTGTGGAAAAGTTTGGGGATGATGCTGAACTTGTCTAATGCCCTTTAATTTATGCTGCTGGATCATACAGGTGTAATATTTGTTTTCTCAGTGCATACTTTTGCGAGTTGTAAATGAGTAATTCACATAGCTGATTCAACGATAATAAATAAAAAAAGAAAAGAAAAAAATATTTTAAGGCAACTTTCCTTCAAATGCAAGATTTAACCATTGTAGAGGGTTTCGTTTGTCTGTTTTAAATTTTATGAAAAATTTGTTTTCGTAGAAACATGATCCAAATCTCATCAAATTTACATCAACATGTCACTGAATTTTATCATATCACCTAACATATGAAAAACAGTAACAAATATTCCAATACCACTTGAAATTCAGATTTCAATTTCCAAGTGTGTAAACAATATGTCATTGACAGAAAAATAAGCTAGAAATATGAAACCCTGTAGATAATGTCTGTACTAATTATTATGTGAAACACTATTTTCCAAATTAGGTTTTGAAATAGATACTATAAACAAATATATTTCTTCGAGCATGGTGTAGCAAAATGTAAAAAATGGCTCAACTCTCCTGCAACTCCCCTACAGATATTTTGTGTATTTGTGATTTTGTATTATATATTCCTTCCTACACAATGTAGTACAATATTGTTTCTATTTAAACACCCACCCCAAAAAATTTCAAAGAGAAGTGTTAAAAACATTTAATTTTGAAGCATTTTCGTATTATTATTAAGCTTACCAACAATCGCGAGTATCAGGAACCAGTACCGGAAGTTAAAGCAATACTATAAAGTGTTAAAATGAAGTGCCCCCTCTCACCCATGACTTTTGATTTTTTTAGCTTATTGTGTTTGTATTGGGTAAATATTGATACCTCCAAATAATTTGGCTTAAATATGCTTACTTTTTCAGTTATGGCCATTTGTTGAATTAAATTTGGGATTGAAAACGCTTTTAGATTGTCACATTCCTTCATTTTATTCTGTTTTTACTATAAAACATTTTTGACCAAAATCTCATAGTACTGCTTTAATCAATAAGTTCGCGATCCCAAAAATGATGTAAACATTTTCAGTATTTCTGTTTTTTTGGTGGCCATAGAGCAGCATGTTGCCATAATTGTTAAGCCTACTTGGCAATTTTGTACAAATTTTGATGTTGAAAATCTGTCTCTAATAGTCACTCACCCTCCATGAAATATCACCGCCCAGTGGGCGTTATAGGAACAATACGGTAAATGTGTTTAGAATATCAAGGCTTTTTATTCAGGTGTACTGGTTCATACACATACATTATTTAAAACTCATATTCTTTCAAGTACAGCATAGTGCTTGCTGATGGAATACCCAGTCAATTTATTCCCCGGGGGGGTACTCCACTTTGGTCTGAACGGGGGTGTGCGGCTCGGACCGTTGAACCCATACCCATCTTTAAGGGTAATTTTTGAGTAAAAAAGTACACCCATGTTTAGGGATTTTGCTCCAAAAATGGGCTGATTTTTCAAAATTTTCTGGGCTCGCAATTTTCACTTTTTTGGACCATTTTAGCGTATTTTCTTGAAGATGTGACCCATGTTTAGGGATTTTGGCGCTAAAAAGTGGGACCCATGTTTAGGGATTTTTTGTGAAAAAGCGACCCATTCCAGCGGCACATCCCCGTATACCTTACATATGTGAGTACCCCCCCCCCCCGGATTTGTTCAGGGGTGTTCTAAGAGTTACATACTGTCAGATAGACTATTTTGATTTAGGGGCTGTCATCCAACTTCAATACAGGAGTTGCCGTCCTAATTTATCTTTCAATTGACTGCATCATGTTGTGTGGCTATAGACATGTCTGGAAAACGGACAGTGTCTGGATTTGTCCATCGGACACGTCCGGACTTACTTATCTAATTTGGGTTCAGTTGAATAAACAGGACATGTCCTGACATGCCAATCCAGTCACATATTGTCTGATGTTATTGTTTGACACATTTATTTTCATTATAATCTGACATCTGGCGGTGGATATTAAGTCTTAACGTGATAAAGTCAGAGACAAGAATCTCAGTGCTTAGTGATATTTAGCTTTATGTTATAAACATTTTCAATATACTCTCTGATGGCTTTTACTGTTAACTGTTGCTGTAATCTGATTTCCTGATCAAGGGTGAATACCCTCTATCTGCTCAGGAAATTGTGAATCCAAAGTTTTTTTAATCATGAAAAGTCAAATAGTTTCCACTACATTTATGGGGACTCAAACCATTCCTTATGGAGTCTGTTTGAACTTGATCATGGACGTAAAATGACTAGTAACGGTTTGTACGCCACAAATTGTGATATTCTGACATGTACAATTAGGCAAAAATTTGTAGTAAACATGACATCCCACCATCTCGCTCGGGGGAAAAAGAACTGTAACCTTAACTCTCATCAAATGCAAGTAGTCATTAAATGTATTGTGTAGCATTTTCTAACTGTGCCAACGATTTTCTGGTCCTCTAAAACTTTTAGATAAGATCAATTTAAATTTAGTCAATATTGACAATCTTTTGCATTTTATATTCAAAATTTTATATTGCATTACTGGATATTCCTGTAGGCTCATTCCAGTGAAAACTAAACCTTTTTTGATTTTTAAGCAAAAAATCAGCTTTTTCATTCGACCATACGAGCAATTTTTTTAGTCATACGTTTGTTACTCGATATGTGAAAAGTATTTTCTAATCAGAAATTTTGAATTTTTTCTACCCGTGCATGAATGAGCACATGTTTTCATTCAAAAATATCACAAATGTTACCAAAAAGTTACACCAAAATGTCACAAACGTTACCAGACGTTACCATACAAAACATTGCATTTAACGAAATCCTGACGATAGAA
Source organism: Ophiothrix spiculata (assembly GCA_000969725.1). NCBI lineage: Eukaryota > Metazoa > Echinodermata > Ophiuroidea > Amphilepidida > Ophiotrichidae > Ophiothrix > Ophiothrix spiculata. Next base: position 29,961 of record JXSR01S006030.1, read on the forward strand.
TTTCCTACCACTTTTATGAACTATTTGTAAATATGTTACCAATCATCTATGAAAAGCGCAATAAAAAATTTGATAACATGTCAGGGAAATTTTACTTTGAAGTCATTTGGAGCAAAAAACCATTTCCGTGCGAGGTCACAAACGTTACCGAACGTTATATGAACTTTATTCAGTATTTTGGAAATTATTTTAATCTTTAAACACCTGCATGTCTCGATCCCACCAGTGAGCACCATTATCAACAACAAACTCGTTGATATAATGTTTACGCTAGGTTCTGTGGCCATTTAAAAGTGAAATTTTCCAATTTTTTCGGTCACAAATGTTACTTTCGAATCACCCTGTAGATATGAACTTTTAACAATCTTTCTCTTCCAATGTCTCAGTATTTACATAAGTAGGATATGGAGTTATGAGCTATCAATTGTACTTCAGTGGAAACATGGAAAACGCATAAAGCTGAATTCATACTCAAAACGCAATGCGTTGCATTTCCAATAATTTCCAAACGGCAACACAAATGAATTCACACTCAAAACACAAATGGACTTCGGCAGCCGACAACATGAAAACGCAATGAAAGTTGAGCTTTCCTCAAGTCGGTTTGCGGTGCCGCATTCAGTGTTGCGTTTTGATGTTGATCGATCAGAACTCCTCAAATCTTTTACTGCACATGCTCGGTGCGTCGTGCGTTTGCGTCAAGTCTGAATTCAGCTTAACCGGTAAAACCTCATAATTTGAAAGAAACTTAACACAAAAGAAATAGTATGAAATCCACTTAAGTCAAAAGCAAGTGACCATCCCTTGATAGCATGCTACTTCACCTATCTTCTGCTGAAAACACAATGCTGTATCAGCTATCTACTGCTGATAGCTTATTACTTCATCAGTTATCTACTGCTGATGGCATGCTACTTCATCAGCTATCTACTGCTGATACCATACTACTTTATCAGCTATCTACTTCTGATAGCATACTACTTCATCAGCTATCTACTGCTAATAGCATACTACTTCACATCAACTATCTACTGCTGATAGCACATTACTTCATGAGCTATCTACTGCTGATAACATGCTACTTCATGAGCTATCTACTGCTGATAGCATGCTACTTCATAAGCTATCTACTGCTGATAGCATACTACTTCATCAGCTATCTACTGCTGATAGCACATTACTTCATCAGCTATCTACTGCTGATAGCA
>JXSR01S006030.1:34933-52939 GCA_000969725.1 Ophiothrix spiculata
CGCTAAAATTCGCCTCCGAACGCAAAATCCGGTGCAAATTTTGGCAACCTAGTTTCACTTACCCGACTAAAATTGCCTTTTTCTCAAAAGGCCTTACAAATATCTGTACAATCTTTGCAATTTTAATTAGATTGTGTGTTCCGTTTGATGTTTAAATGCAATAGAAATGCTCCATCATCCATTAATATGTAGAAAACTACGCTAAATTTATGGCCTTCTGATTTTCTCTATGTTTATGTTCACAATCGGTAGACCTGGTATTAAAATATGAATATTAATTTGTGACGTCATACCTGGGACTTGCATTCGTCATCGGAATTTCGCGATTTTTGTGCAAAATTTTGAAAAAAAAAACCCTTTTTGAAAAAAAAAAGTTATACGGTCGCAGCGTGAGAATCGGTCGGTCGGACGAGGACAAGCAAACAGCGTTCCAAAAAAAGAAAAAAACATGGTTGTCCGACGGACAACCAGGTTGTAATTTTTGGTTGTCCGTCACAAATTTGGTTGTCCGTCAAGCTTGGTGCCAGACTCAAAAAGGTACCCCAAAATTAAAAAAAAAAAAAAAAGGTCACCCAAGCACACAGTTTCTAATTTTTTTCAACAGCAAATTGATGAAAAGTCATATTTTTTACGGCGATCAGGGAATTTAAGAAAAATGCTAAAAAATGTTACAATTTTATCGAAGGTTCCAGTTTAGAAATAAACATGCTAAGAAGTATGTTTATTTGACTTTGAAAAATTATGGTTGTCCGCCGGACAACCACAGCATAAATTTAGGTTGTCTGGCGCTAGATTCGGTTGTCCCGGACAACCAGAATTTCGACCGCTGCAAGCAAACATATTTTTTTTTTGGCCTAATGGTATTTTAACTTTATGTTTCAATATTTCTAATATATTGCCTAGTGACTTTATTTAAATGAAAACATGGAAAATGCATGGCTTCTTTGCATAGAAATGAACTCTAACATTTGACCAATTTTAATATGAAATATTATTTAGTCTTAGAAAAGTTAGAAAAGCAGACAAAGTTAGAAAAACACAAAAACAGAACCAACAACTTCCCTTCCCTGCAGAGTCAACCCCTTTGATATGCAGTATCTCATAGGTTAATATTTTTACTCAGAAACATGATCCAAATCTCATCAAATTTACATTGACTCAATCTTTAAAGTTTGCGTCACCTACTATATGAAACATAGTACACATATTCCAATACCACTGGAAATTCATATTTGAAAATGTGTACACAATATGTAACAGATATAACAATTAGCTAGAAATATGAAACTCTGTAAATAATGCATATTTGTTATCATGTGAAACGCTATTTGTCAAATTAGGTTTTGAAATTGATACTACACAGACATCATTTTGTAATATTATATATTCCTTCCAACACAGCTTTGTCAACATCGTTGGAATATATCCAGGCAATTTATTCGGGGGTGTGCTGGTTTTGAAATCAATACTATACAGACATTATTTCAAACATATATTGTTTACAGCAATAGAGTAAGGCCAAAACAAAAAAATTGTTATGTTGCTCTCAGCGACCGACCCTATTCAAAAATTTAAAAGAAAAATATTAGGGTAGGAAAGGCACCCGATTTTGCTCAGATTGGGTGTTTTTTAAGAAAATATTTTGAAAATAGTGGAAAATGCACCCAAATTTGGTACTTTAGGTGCTTTTTAAAAATAATAATTTAAAAAAATATATTTTTTCCGACCGACCGACTCAATTTTTCAGAAATCCCACTTGAGGGCAACAAAACAATTATTTTTTTTGGCCTAATGCTGTAGGAATATCCAGGCATTTTATTGAGGGGATTCTGAGAGTAAAATGCTTGTGCTACTTCGATTCAGGGCTCTCTTTTTATCAGATGAATATAAGTCATGAGTGAAGGAGCTGCCATTTTACATGACAATTGCATCACACTTTATCACTCAGTAGATAAAAAATACAACAATTTCATTGGTTAACATCTAAGGCCAAGTAAAAAAAGAAACAAGTTTAGCGTCCAGGTTTTGTAAAAAGTAGGAGGAGGAGTGCCATATGTAGGAGTTTTTTATGTTCCAAACGCTATTTGAAAATGAAGAAGAGGCCCTTATTATTTCTTTGTTTTGAGAGGAAGACCTCCAGTGGTCATAAAACTCTCCTGAAATGTTTTGTTATACATTTACAAGATTGAACAAAAAATTTCAACTTCTTTAAATTCTTTCAAAGTGTGTTATGGATGTAAGTGTATAAAATAAAAAGAAATTTGAAAAATCTTCAAAAAAGGAGGAGGGTGGGGACGCTAAACATGTTATTTTTTTTATTCGGCTTAAAAAGGCCTGTATTGCATAAAACTTCAAACTTCTATGTGATACGAAATCCTCCATGTGATACGTAAAAGACTTATCATACAGTTCTTTTTGTATTGCTTGGGGAACATAAGTTGTATTGCGAAGCGTGCGCTGTTGATATGCGTGCACGACCAACTGCTACACGTTGTACTACGCGATGCCGATACAAACGATGTGCATAGCTGTCGAATGGTTTGGCTTTGTATTACACGGGGTCACACAGGGTTTTCACCGCATTACTTTCAAGTTTATTACAATAAATCCATCTCAACAATGGAAATTGTCGTCGTTCTTTTTTTTAATGCGACGACGACCCGATTGTAATAAATACGGGTCAGACGTATTACAAGAGCAAAATTTATTGTAGTAAATGCGACCTCATCGTTCGTCTGACCCCAGCCATAGACAAGAATCTCAGTGCTAAGTGATTCTTAGCTCCAATATGAACATTTCTAATGTATTTTCTGGTGATTTTAAGTGTTTTAAAAAGTTTAAATGTTTGTTCAGCTTCATTTATAAACATTTTAGTCAGATTATATGACTAATGCCCACTAAATCCATGAAGTGGTTAAATTTAGAGTGTGACATTTGTAACTGAAGTTCCACTGATTTCAAGTGGCTATATTTGTTAAAGGGGCAAGTCATGTTCCACTTTTCAATTTCAAGATCACCTCTATCAAAATTTAGTTTTTATTTTGTAAGAATCCTTCACTGCTGTACGTTACATAATTTTCCCCAAAACCATTATTTCAAATGTGCTTTCATTTTTGAGAAAACGGTGTGAAAAAGTATCATTTTCTTAGTACTGTTTGGGCCCTGACAGTAATTACAACACAGTAGCCAACAGGGATTTTTTTTAAATATTGAAAAGCTTGTAACTTGAAAACAAATGGTCAGAATCAAGTGATATTTTCATTATATATATATGTTGTACTCTTCTTTTTATTCAGCTAGAAAAGAGGTGAGGTCTTTGTCACATCAGAATCATGAATTGCACTTGTAACCCTTTGAACCCTGGCCATTTCATGGGTATCTGTACCACTGACCCGGGCCAACCTGAAAATTTAATCCCTAAATATAATCCCTAAACTTACTTAGATTTTGATTTTCCTTGCTTTACTTTTTAATTTTACATTGGTCTGAAATATTCCACAAAAGAATATTATTTATGTCGACCAACATATTCGACATTTATGTTGTAGTCTATGGGCAAAGCCACATTTGTTGAAAATTGTGATCAAATTTGCAAAAATATGTGGAATTTTTCACCTCTGTCGAGTCAATAAGAGCAAAATGACCCAACAACCGTGGGTTCAAAGCTTCATTGATGTCTTCCGATATAAATAAGACCACTGAAAATTGTAAATACCCATGCCTGATGACAGACACATCAAGTTTCTTAAACGTGACCTTGAAGCCGGTAAACCGGCTCATTGGATATACGGTACATATACACGTGAGCAGGTATACCAGCCCGCTGGGTTTAAAGGGTTAAAATGAATAAGACGTAGAGTTTTACAAGCTCTCTTTCTGTATATGTAAGTCTCAATATTAATTTGACTCAGTGCATTCCATTTAGTGTAATACTTCTTATAGCACATAACTTTTGTCAGCTACCTTTGTCTATACTGCTGATAGCACATTATTAAATGGGCTCCTTACTACATGTACTGACATGACTGATAGCATAATATAGTTCACAGATTGTCTTGTTCGAAATCCATTTTCTATCATTGTTTTAAACCCTGTATGTATGGAATAATGTGATATGATCAGTTCCTTTAACGAGTACTTCATTAGTTTTGAATTCATAAATGGGTATAAAAACAAGCAAAACACTTGTGATTCCCAAATACACCCACTCTGTATGGCACTCATAATCTGTTCATATTCCAAATCAAAAGACAAGCTGTACAGACAGCCCTCACACATCCTTGTCTCTCCTCAAATAATCATGTCTATATACCCTGATTACCATTCATGTCACGTTTAGACAAAAGTAGTGCTCTTAATGCAGTCTTCATCGGGGATTGAGGTGCTTGTTCTTGATCATTTCAGTGTTTTACATAAGACCTAAAAAAATAATTGTTTGATTGGTGTAACATTAAAAAAAATAGGGTGGTAGGTCGGATTTAAAAAATAAATAAATAAATTGTTAAAGTCTTTGTTTCACATACAAGAACACAAAATATATGACACATATACAAAAACATCTTCACTTTTTCTGTAACACATCTTTTATTTGTCATTTTGAATGTCCTGCAAGCCATATCTCGGGCCCCCATGAATCGATTCCCATCAAATTTGGGATTTGGAGGTTTTTTACCATGCTCGAAAAAACAAACATATTTAGGGTCGGCAGTAAAAATAGGGTCAGTCGGGTAACACCAATCAAACAATTTTTTTAAGGCCTAATATAAGCAAAAATTCATTCAATGACAGTTTGAACTGTTAATTGTGCCACTAAGACGATGTTATTCAAATGATGAAACAAAACTGGCGTTTATAGTGTGATGTTGAAGTTGAATTGTGCCATCAAGATGGTGTTATTGGAATACAAAATGTAATGATTAGTTGAACTGTGTCACTGAGTTGATGTTGTAGAAGCTATACAAATTCTATTTTCTCCTTGCATTAACATTGAACTATGTCAGTAAGATGATGTTGTACAAATGTAAACAGGAGTCAGGTGTTGGGGCACAATTAGGCCACAACTGTGTGCAGCCAGTTGCAACCTGGCAACAGCTTATTTTTTCAAGATGGCGACCGTAGGCTTGATTGATCACCTCAAGATTATTGTATAATATCTTTACATGTTTTGAAATTATTTCTAGGTGCATAATCAAGCCTACGGTTGCCATCTTGGAAAATTAAAGTTGTGGCCAGGTTGTGGCCGGCCGCACAAAGTTGTGGCCTAATTGTGCTCCAGCGCCTTATAGTTTTTTCTAGCTGTAGACCACTTTGATCTGTCCCACAATGCATCTTGAAAGTACCGTACTGTAAATCCAAGGGTTTCTGCGCTGGCGACCATATTACTAAGTTATGCACATGATGTCATTTGCGCACACTTAGTAATCTGGTACTATGGGACATAAGAAAGTAGTCTATTAATGTTGTTTTGGGTTGTTGAAATGTAAAATGCAATCAAAGATTGAACTGTGGCACTGAGATGGTGTTATCCCAATAATATCCGCAGTAACTGTGGCACAACACTTATGCAGCAATCTTCCATTTCCTCTCATGCTCTCAGGGACGGTTATATTCCTGTGGAATATCATTACTTTGCAAACCACTTGTCAGCCATTCTCCTAGCTGTCTGTATTTCAATATGTTCACAAAATCAAATTTTCTGCCCTGGGGAGGGGGGGGGCTATATACTTAAATATGGTTTGGGTAGGGACGTGCCTCTGGGAAATTTGGAAAGCCACCCATCATTTTTTCTAAATTGCTTGCATTTTCTTATTGTAATTTGTTTTGTTAATATTCATGTAAAATTATAATCCTTGTTTTATAACAACACATATGTAAATTGTTTTAAATGTTTGTAAATTGCAAGTGATTTGAATAAGTATTATTAAATACCACTTTTTAAGAAAAATTGACCCATCCATATACCAAATGTTTTTGATTTTGACCCAAATTTAATCAGAAATGTCCAAATTTGCGGCATTTGGCGCAAATTTCCGAAAATTTTGAAAAGAAAACCCATCAAAATGCCTCATTTCGCGAAGAAAAAGGACCGATTGGAATACCAGAAAGCCTGATTTTGCTACCCGAATTTGCGGCACGTCCCCACAACCCCTTTTGTACTAAATAGCCCCCCCCCCCGGGATTTTCTGTAGGATGTTTCAAGTGAATTACACGGTGTTCCTCTTTGGCTCCCTACACAGTGTTCATAAATTCTCCTCATCTGAAACAAATTTGATAGTTACTACCTTAAACAGCCTTACATGCACAAGCTGGTGAATTGTCTGGATTTTATAGGAATTCTTGCAATTATGTTGTCAACATTTGTCAAAATAAGTCTATTTTTATATCTTTTTTAGTATCCTGCCAAACTTGTTCATTTTATTGTCATCCTTGCATGCAGTGTTTCAAATTTTGGTTTTTCGTTTGCCTGTGAATAATTTTGGTCATTACACATATGCTAGTACAAAATAAGGCTTATAACATCTAAGATTCCATCACAGTCACCACCTGGGGAGTTACTGTATACATGGTATTTTTCGCGCTACATTTATTTTTGCGCTTTTCGCGCAAAATTGGGTTAGCGCAAAAATAACCACACCGTGAAAATCAATGTGTAATTATTATAAAGGAAATGATCACATGCGCGAAAATAAAAATGCGCGAAATGGTCCAAAATTGGGCATGCGCAAAAATTACTGAGCGCAAAAATATTGGCGTTTACAGTAGCCAATGCTTTATGTGCTGCCGAAGTAGGGATGCCATTTCTTGCAGAATTAGTCTTACATATGCGATCTGGTTCCAAACAAATGCTCATGTTGATAATAATTGTTCCTCTGATCATACATATTAAAGCTAAAGACGTACATGGTTGATGGGTGGAACTTGTGCCATGGGTCAATTTATGGTCAGCCTCCAAACAAAATTTTTGCTACCAAACATTTTGTTGTGATGTCAAACTATGGGCGGCAATAGGTGGTGTTGGTTTTAGACACCTTTCTTGATTTCACACACCATTTTGAATAACAAATCCATTTTGGGTTTATACACCGTTACGGGTTTGACACACCCTTTTAGGTATTTCAGACACCTTTTTCATTATAATAGACATCCTTATCAATTTTGTAGACACCTTCTCTTGTTGACACCTATTTAACACCTATGGCTGCCCATAGTTTGATGTCGCAACAAAATGTTTGGTAGCAAAAATTTTGTTTGGAGGTGGACTATAAATTTACCCTTTGATGATGAAATGTAATGAAGGCTTACACACAAAGCCAAGTCATTATTAATATTGGTTCTGATTTGGAGTAGAGTCATACCCTGGTCACATAACCTTGCAGCAAGGTTAAGATGTGTTTATGGCGTCAATTTAGCAGACACTGATTTGACACGGCCGGTGTCTGTGAGGCGTAGAGACGCCAGAAGCATGCTACAAGAATTTAATTCAGAGTTAAAACCTTGCGACTTGTATATGATGTATTCGGTTATGGTCACGTAACCACGGGCGTCCGACCAGGCATCGCAAGCATTCACCGGTATCATACCTGGGTTGCGGCTTATATGACCAGGGAGTCAGTAGAGTATCCTTGAGGGGCGGGTTTTATTTCAAACCACATCACTCACAGCAGGTGGTGTATGACAGATGTGATTTAAAGGAAGTCATGATTAATATTGGTTTTGATGTGGGGAAGAGTACAGGACATCTTAATATAACATTAAGTGCACCTGCCTTACTACATTTACTGGTACGACAGCTAGGGGGGGGGGGGTACTTACATATTTCACAACTGGGAGGGGCTGCACTAATGGGATCGCTTTTTTATAAGAAATCCTTCAACGTGTGTCCTGTTATCCTTAAATCCTTAAAAACATGAGTCAACTTTTTTGACCGAGCCCCAAATTTACAATTTTGGGGGTGTTTGAGTGGGGAAAACTCAGGAAATTGCAAATTCTTTGAAAAATATGCCTATTTGCCTATTTTTAAGGAAAAATATTTAAAAATGGATATGCTTTTTGGCCAAAATTACCCTTTAACGAGGTTTTGAGGTTCCAACAGCACACCCCTGTCCAACTTAAATCTGAGCAACACCCCACCCTGGATCTGGACTTTTAAAGCACCCTGAAAGTGAAAAGTATATTCTTTTCATCCTTAATTTTACCATTTTATCATAATGCTCATGAAAAATAAAATATCTAGGGTCATTTGGAAGGGACATTTGGGTTATGCCAAACGAACAGCTTTTAGGCCTTAATTTGATATCATAAGGTATGTATGATACAGTGGTATTATGTGACAGCTGGAAAAGTGGGGGTAGATAACTGATGACATAATTAGTCATTGGTGATTAAAACTGACAAAATAAGTTATGATTGATACAAAGCTTATATTATAATAGTTAGCACATTACACCAATGTGAAAAAAGTAAAGTGCTTATACTTTAAAGTCGTTTTTGACAATTCTTTATTTTCTGAATCACCTTACATGGTCTCATAAATTAATTAATTAATTTATGGAAAAAGGGAATAGGACAGAATGATGAAATATATATCAGTTTTGAAGCTGAGAATATGAAGAGTTCAAATATGTAATAAACTCATTTTTGAAAACGTGAATTTCTTCTCATTTTGCCGGAGCACCCCACATATAATAATAAGATGAAACTCTAGTCTTTTATTTATGGAAGTTAGCAGATGCACTATAAATTATGTTCTCAGTGGTACTCTCTAAATTCTGAAGATTGAAAAAGTCAATCGTGCTTGGAGTGACTCTTCGGGTCAATCAAAAAGATTGACAATTCAATCTACCAAGAGCGAAAATCAATCTTTTTCAGTCGTACAAGTAAAATTTCAAACTTAAAAGAGTGAATTTGCTGTCTGCAAAGGGCGACATTTCAATCTTTTTGGAGTGAAATTTTCAATCTTTTCACCGATTTTTCCCTCCGCACAATCTGCTTCGATTGTAAATTTACACACACCTATATAATTCAATCGAGAGGGATTGTGCTGTATGAGGGAACAATCGGTGAAAAGATTGAAAATTTCACTCCAAAAAGATTGAAATGTCGCCCTTTGCAGACAGCAAATTCCCTCTTTTAAGTTTGAAATTTTACTTGTATGACTAAAAAAGAGTGATTTTCGCTCTTGGTAGATTGAATTGTCAATCTTTTCGATTGACCCGAAGAGTCACTCCAAGCACGATTGACTTTTTCAATCTTCAGAATTTAGAGAGTACCTAGCTTATGAAATAGTTTTCTATCAGTGGTAGATAGCTGGTTCAAGTAATAATAGTATCAGCAGTAGATAGCTGAAGATATTGGTATCAACAATATTATTGTAGGTAGATAGTGCTGAAACATATTGTTAATCAGTAGTAGATTACTGATGAAATGTGCTATCAGCAGTAAACTGCTGCTGAAATATTGTTGCTATCGGCGGTAGATATTGCTAAAAAGCACTATAGAGGGTAGATAAATGATGAAATAGCATGTTAGCAGTAGATATCTGAAAAAGAGTTGTTGCTGTCAGCAATTATAGGTAGATAACTGTTGAGATAAATTGTTGCTATAAATGGTAGATTGCTCATGAAATAGTACATTATCAGCAGTTGATCACTGCTGAATTAATGTTGTTATCAGCAGTAGATAGCTGAAGAAGAATTAAGCTGTTATCTGTAGATATAGCTGATGAAGTAGTGTACTATCAGCAATAGATAGCTGATGAAGAAGTGTGCCATCAGCTTTTGAGATATCATTATTGGGGGTGAATAGGTTGTAAAATATGTGCTATCTTAGTAGATAGCTCAACAATTCAAAATTTAAACACATTAGTTTGCACTCTAAAATGCATTTGATCCAAATTCAACATTAAATTTAGTGGCTTCACATTGAGTGGTCCTAAGCTGTGAGTTTTCTCAAAGAAAGAAAGAAACCAATGACACTGTCAATATGAGATGTAAACAATATATATAGGGAAGGTTGGATATTGATGCAAGGTGGCGGGGTAGAATAGGCCGGATATCCCAGACATATGATTGAACAGGGATACAAACACGGAAGGAAGCAACGCAACAACAATTTGGATGAAATAGCCAGGAAACTTGCATGCAGCAAGCAGGTGCAATGGTGTTGAATGCAAGAAATGGCAATGGCAGATAGCTGCTCTGTGAAATTCAAGTCTGTTCTGCATTGCGTACTATATGAATTGTACTTAATTTCGCATAATACAGCTATTGCATGTGTTTTATTTTGTTATTTTGGTTGTTTAACCTTGCATTGGCAGAGAGGCCCTGGGTTAGAAATGAGGAAATGGGAAAAGAATAATTTGATGTTCCATCAGAAAATCAACTTCCCTGTATAAATTACAAGACTCGCTATGTTTGTTTTGTCAATATATAGACCAGGCCCAGGTCAAAATTCCAGTTGATCCCAGTTGAACTGGTTTGAACTGGTTTCTCTCTGAAACCAGTTGAACCAGTTCAACTGGTTTTCCAACTGTGAACTTAATCTTTGTTAAAAGTTCAACTGGGATTTTAGAACAAACCAGTTGAACTGGTATCAACTGGAATTTCTTTTCACTATGTTGTTCTATTAGAACTTCAACTGATGTCTCAAGCTTCGTTTACTGGGATTTCTTAATGCTTCATAACTGTGTTTTAATGTCAGGTTTCTTTCACATCATGAATATGTATCGCATCTCGTATATATATCACCTGATAGTTGACTGTATAAATTCTGTGGTGTTAAATTTGATAAATTTGATTTAATCTTTTTCTGCAATGATTTTTAAATGTTTGAGATTATTATGTTTGATGTGCAAAGCTTTAGATGAAGGAATTAATTATTTTTGTCAGGTGAATGACTATTCTAGCACTTGAAATGGTAAGTGTTCCATATTGTGTAACATAGCCCAGTTTGAAACACACTATAACTGGTATCACATGAAACCAGTTCAAGTAAGATCATTTGATACCAGTTTAAGTGATAACAAGACAAGTAAAACCAGTTCAACTGGTATCAAATGAAACCAGTTTTTAAACTGGAATCACTGAAAACCAGTTCAACTGGAATCGTTCGGAACCAGTTGAACTGGTACCAAAGAAAATCAGTTCTACTGGAATTGCTGGAAATGATACCAGCCCACTGGTATCACGAAATGAAACCAGATGAACTGGTTTTATTTTTTGATACCAGTTGAACTGGTTTCAATTGATACCAGTTGAACTGGGTTCATTTGATACCACTTGAACTGGTTTCATTTCAGTTCAACTGGAATCATTGGAAACCAGTTCAACTGGTATCAAATGAAACCAGTTCAACTGGGATCAACTGGGATTTCATAACTACAACAAATACCAGTTGGAACTAGTTGAAACCTAGTTCAATCCAGTTGATACACCAACTGGTATTCAGAAATGTCAATTTAGATCAACTGGGATTTCATAGCTACAACAAATACCAGTTGGACCTAGTTGAAACCTAGTTCAATCCAGTTGAACATAGTTAAGCACAGTTCAACACAGTTGAGATTTCCAACTGGTTTCAACTGGAATTTTGACCTGGGGGGGAAACTTGACAGGCATCCCAATGAGTGTGAGGTAAAATCAGAGGGTTTTTTAAAATTTTAATTTACAATACTAGCGTGCCCAAAGGGGGCCAGGGGGGCACGGGCCCCCCCAGTTTCGCAAGTCAGTCGGGGGAAAATGCCCATTTGGGGATCTTGACACAAAAAAGATAGAAAAGAAAGGGGAGTAGAGAAAAAAATCAAAAGGAGAGAGAAGAAAAATAGTTTTAAATGTTTTGAAAATCATTGAAAAACTTGCCTAGCGCTAGTGAGACCTTGAATTTCCCTTTGTTTTTGATAATGTAAATGTGAACAAGTAAAAAAATTTGCGCGCTTCGCGAGAATTTTTATGTATTATGTCAATATTCAGTCTAAATTTACCAAGTTTTGTGCAAATTTCACGATTTTTAAACAATTTTTAGCTGAATTTATATTGTTTTACTGATGGTTGTCCCCCCTCCCCCCCACTCAAAAAATCTGATTTACAATATCTAATAAGAAATGCATAAATCATGTACCCATCTATGATAACCCCTATTTTTTAATTTTTAATTCCCAGTTATTTTTGGTGAAGTCATGATCAGATCTGGTCGTTCAATCTCGTATATTTTGTTAGTAATCTTATTACAATTCACATGTGATTCTTAAACGTTTCTACTATCCAAATAAGAATATTATAAGAATATTATGGTGATTTAAATCAAGACAAAAATATCCTTAGGCATTGTAAACCAGTTCTGATAGATTGGATTAATAATGTATAGTTACCTAAGAATAAATCAGAGCAGACCTAGAAAGTGGGGTTTATTATTAGTTATATAGGTTATTCCAGTCTGTAAGTATCTCTAAGGTATTACCACTAAATGCCCATCAGATATGTTGCTTGTGATAAAAAGCGGAGACTTCTAAACATACCAAAGAACAACTGTGTCTCACAAATACATATTAACCAGTCTATCCTGGCACGGAAAACCGATATTTTGATTTATCTCTATTTTTCGAGATATTTTAAGTTACCAGAAGTGTCGACAGTGGCAGGCTTCAGAGGTCAAATGATGTCAAAGGTTACGAAGATCGTGACCTAAATTCCATGAAAAGTCAAAACATCACAAATTTCCGATAAAACATTTGTAATTTTTATCTGGTTTCCGTGATTATTCAACTTATCTCGAAAATTCGAGAAATATTACATAGAGGTCAATTTTTCACGGATTTCCATGATAAGCTTAATGGGTAAACATCTTGATCATCATTTTCATGACAATGGCACTTTTTATCTGACGATTGCACACTTATCAACTACGATGTTTTGGGTTCTTAAATAAACATTTTACATAAAAATATATACTCACAAAAAAATGAAACAGAAAAAGTGAAATCATCAAGTAAAGATGGTGTTGAATTCCACTGAGATCGCTCAATGTTAATCGCTGTATTTCGTATTACGTGAACTTCCAGTAGGCAGTGCAGTATAGGACCGTTTCAATGAACGTATTATCACCATCGCTGCAACAACCATGAAAGACGTGTATTTGGCAGAATAGCTGAGAAGTAATTTTATCTCGATTTTACATGATAAATTAAATTATCGGTTTTAATGTGCCGGGATAGACTGTTAACTTGAATTTTGACAACTGGGTATAATGTCCCATCACTGACATCCCTCAGCAGCATTTGCTCACAGGTTAGATTCAGAACTCACAGTTAAGGTGAAAACATACTATTTTGAGCTATCAAACATTTGGTGCAACAAGTCTTTGTTATTACATTAATTCCAATGCATTTTCTAATCAATAACGGATAATTGGTGTTGAAAATCACCAAGCAAAGAAAATTTGGTAGAGTATTGATTTTTCATCACCAAGCATCCGTTACTAATAGAAAATACATTGTAACTATATATCAGATTATAAGATGACAAAGACTTGATGCACCAAATGTTTGGTAGCCCATAAGAAGTATGTTTTGACCTTAAAGGCGGTGTCACACATCACCGTACCGTACGAATAACGTACTAATAACGAACTTGTTTGGAAATCGATATTACATGTATTTCAATGACAAATCCAGTGTACGTTACTAGTTCGTTATTCATACGTTTCGTGATGTGTGACAGAGCCCTTAGGTAGCTTTCCATACTATGGTTTCACATGTATAATGTGTGACCCAATTATCCAACTAAAATGATAAAGAGTACCACAGAGGTAAACAATACTATTAGTTAGCCCCTGTTTGTTCATGCAATACGAGAAAATATTAATGGTTTGGGCTTGTATCTCACGAGGTTGAAAGCCGAGTATGATACAAACCCAAACCATTAATATTTTTCGTATTGCATGAAAACAAACAGGAGGTTACACATTTATCACTCAGTAAACATGAATTTTTGTAACAAAAGCTTGAAAATTCTGTGTAAAATGCTTGGAAAATAATTCATTTTATATTTTCCATAATATTGCAATTACATTTAGTTTTGTGGTTTTCAAGCCTTGATTGACAGTTATGCGTGTCGTTTTTATCGGCATCGCCTTGTAGTCGTATGTATTCTCATACATCGCCCTGTTTAACTCTTTTCAGTTAGTCTCATACACACAGTAACCGTGCACGCTTTGTGATACAACTATCATGTTCCAAAAGTGATACAAGTTGACTGGTAAAAGAGCTGTATGTTAGTTTTCGTATCACATAGAGGATTTCGTATCATATAGAGCTCTGAGGTTTTATGCGATACAGAAATATTCTTTTCAGCTATTAACCAATGAAATTGTTGTATTTTTATCTTCTGAGTGATACAAAGGAGTATGGCCGAAACCATAGTCGGCCTCTAAACAAAATTTTCCATACTAAACATTTGGTCGTGACGTCACCAAATATTTTCCATCGAACTTAAACTATGAACGGGTAGCAAACATTTGGTCCAATGTATATGGCAATTCCATGTGCAATCTAGCGCGAAATTTTGTTTGGTCTGAACTCGGTGTTGAAGTTCTTTTGTTTGGAGTCACTTGTCATTTTTACGTCACGACCAAATGTTTGGTAGGAAAAATTTTGTTTGGAGGCCGAGTATGAATTGAGCTTAAGTTATCCCCTGTTTGTTCATGCAATACAAGAAAATATTAATGGTTTGGGTTTGTATCACACGAGGTTGAAAGCCGAGTATGATACAAACCCAAACCATTAATATTTTCCGTATTGCAAGAAAACAAACAGGAGGTTACAAATTTATCACCCAGTAAACATGAATTTTTGTAACAAAAACTTGAAAATGCTGTGTAAAATGCTTGGAAAATAATTCATTTTATATTTTCTATAATATATAGTTTTGTGGTTTTCAAGGCGTGATTGACAGCTATGCGCGTCGTTTGTATCGGCATCGCCTTGTAGTCATTTGTATTCTCATACATCGCCTTGTTTAACTCTTTTCAGTAGTCTCACACACACAGTAACCGTGCACGCTTTGTGATACAACTATCATGTTCCAAAAGTGGTACAAGTTTGACTGGTTTGACAAGTTTGAGCTGTATGATACGAGTTTTCGTATCACATAAAGGATTTTGTATCATATAGAGCTCTGAGGTTTTATGCAATACAGAAATATTCTTTTCAGCTTTTAACCAATGAAATTGTTATATTTTTATCTCCTGAGTGATACTATTAGTTGCCCCCTGTTTATTCACGCAATACGGAAACATATCTACGGTTGGGTGCTGTATCACATGAGGCAGCCTCATGTGATACAGCACCCAACCATAGATATCTTCCGTATTGCGTAAGAACAAACAGGGGGTAACGAATTTATCACTTGGTGTAGACATGGATCTTATTATTCAAATGTAAATTATGCAGAAATAGATAAATGGTAAAAGTCAACCAAGCAATACGGATTTGCCAAACAGGTAATATATAACCGTATTGCACGGTTAAAGGATAAGTTTGCGTGCGCGACTTTTGCAAGCGTGCAATAAAAACACATCACGCGCAGTCATCCCTGCTAATAACTTTTTGATTACGCGGTCAAGGTTATTTTTAGACTTAAATATGTAATACGGCTATATATTAATTGGCTTTCGACCAATGGGATTTAATGATTTAAGTCAACCAAGTGATAAAAAGGAGTATGATATGGGCAGCAATTGCCAACAATCTTTGTGCACGGATAGTCCATGTAGTTGCTGTAGCAGAGTTTTATTGTGTTAGATTGCCAAGTTCAGACGGGGGCGGCCGCGATCATGGCGATTTACAAGAAACTACTAAATTTATTGACTAGGGATTTCTAAAACGCAAATTTAGGGTACATTTTACGTGTCTTTCTATTGGCGCATTGATATTGAAAAAATTTCATCAATCTTATTTTTACCTTTATTCAAATAATAACAAAAGTGCTCCTATTGTAATACACTTAACTGTATTATTCCAAAACCGCTGGGGTTCACGAGTGTCACCCATTAGTGTCAAAGTAATTTGAAGTTTATTCGATGCACTCTTTTAACATAACGAAAATTACACTAGCGATACCGCGGAGGTATCTCAATCAATTATGGACGGTGGAGAGGCATGGCCATCCCCGTCTGGCCAAGTTTGTCATTAATTAATTGTCATCTTGGTTTGATTATATTCTTATGTTAATCATTAAGTAGTGTTAGTTGTTAACTTTTTCTAGACTCTGTCACACATCACGAAATGTACAAATAACGTACACTGGTTCGGTTATTGAAATACATGTATATCGAATTGACATATTCAATTAGTGTACTAAAAGATTTATGTAAAAAAAGTGTTTTCACATAGAGATCTGAAAGTTCAAAACTAAGTCAGTTTTAATTGAAATAACGTAAGATGAAAGATCTAAAAACAAAATATTATCAATGCTCCCCGAAAGTTGCTGGGTACATCTACCACTTTATTGTTTAGTAGATCACTTTATTGCTCTGTGACAGTAAGGGATGGGGTCGCAGCTTCTGCCACAATTCATGCTTTTTATAGAGCTGCTTACGAGTTGCTCATTGAAACAGTTAAGAATAAGTGATAGATCAATTTAAATCAAGAATTTATCATAAGTTGTGGCACTATGATGCCATTTTGATATGATATCACCCTGACATTTAATATACCTTTGATAAAAACTTAAGCTTAATCTACCCCAGTCTGCTCAGCAAATAGGTGTCTTTCGCACGTACAGCAAATTGAAGTACACACAGTTAGCATCAGCACAAGTAGACAACTACAGTCAATTTCAGCGCATAGTATTAGCTGATCCCACGAGTTTGATCACTATATTGCTAGGGGGCAGTAGGGATTGCAGTTTATGTCTTTATTCTTGTTTATTGACATTTGTGCTGATTTTTGACGAGAGTTTTAAATAACAAATCAATATTAGTATTCCCTAGGTTGGATATGTCTGCTGTCTGTGTTATCTTCTGTTGTTAAGGAGATCACGAGATTGCTGATGATAGTATAGAGATTACCTATGAGACGTACATCTGCAATATTTTTAATAAATATGTTCTGAGCAATATTTACAGTATGTATGATATTCTTGAGATTTTGTTTTAATCAATCAAACCTCTATTTTTATTTTGTAGGAATATGAGTTTCATTTGAACTTTAAATGTCGGTGGTGACAGCAAAAGGATACACTTGTCGGCTCATACAAATGATACATGTAGGAGACGACATCTACATCTTTTTGCCGCTGCGGCTCATAAATTATTGCATTGTGCTTAACCTTTGAAATGTTGAAATGCCATTTTAGTCAATAACCATCCTGTATTGCATAGACGTTCCTCTTTGTATTGATAAGCTTATTCAAAAACTACCGACAGTTAGTGCCAAATCATAGTCGGCCTCCAAACAAAATTTTTCCTACCTAACATTCGGTCGTGACGTCAAAATGACGAGTGACTACAAACAAAGTAACTTCAACACCGAGTTGAGACCAAATAAAACTTCGCTCTAGATTGCACATGTTATTGAATTGCCATATACATTGGACCAAATGTTTGTTACCCGTTCATAGTTTAAATTTGATGGCAAATGTTTGGTAGGAAAATTTTTGTTTGGAAGCCGACTATGATTTGGCCCTTACACTGACAAAAACTACTGACAGTTTACACTGAATTCTTCAAACATAATCATGCGTACTGTATCATCAACTTCTTGTCATATTGCTATAGGGCAGTAACAAGTAGAATTTATTTCATCATTACTAGCATCGTTTGCGTAGTTGGTGGTGAATACTAATGTTCCCATCAAACATAAATAATCCACTGGGTAGGACTGCCAGTTAGTTGGATTGCATTATGTTGTTAGGTAATTGCAGCGCTTGGGGCTGTTGCAATTGGAATTCATTTCTGGTTATTTGTCTAGCATAAACAGGCATAAATATTCAGGTTAATTTTAGCATAGCCAAT
>JXSR01S006032.1:4868-18977 GCA_000969725.1 Ophiothrix spiculata
TGAGGAACAACACAAAAGAGAGAAGAACAACAACAACAACAACAAAAAAAAGCTAAGAGAGAACACTTTATTTTAAAAAAGAAAGGAATTTCCGCCTTTTTAATGAAGAAACAACAAGGTCTCCCCGTGAAAAAAGCACAAAAAGAAAAGAGAAGATAAACCCAAAAAGGAGAGCGGCCCAAAACACAAAAAGAGACACCTAAAACCCACAAAAACACCTGTACACAACATTATAAAAAATGACAAATAATAAATACTACTCAATCCACCAAACACCAAACCAAAGGGTAATCAACCAACAACATAAAAAATCAAGAGGCCCTCCGTCCGGACAAAAAAAAAAAAACAACCAATCAAAGAAACATACATTTCTTTGTTGGTACTTTTATTTAACAGTGAATATTGTAAACAGTATAATAATAATTGTTTTATGTCCAGGGAAGGTGGACCCTTGAGCTTTCTGAAGTAAAATGTGTATACATATCGATCCATGATCTGTGAAAACGTAGAGCAACAAGTGGAATGTTTTTGTCCGTGTAGAAATTGTAGCATTTCAAAGTTACTAGTTTGTTTGTTTGTTTGTTTGTTTGTTGTTGTTTTTTGGGGGGGTTGTTTTGTTGTTTTGTTTTTTGCTAAATGGTTCTTTTGTCTCTGGATAGGGTAAGATGTTTTAAAGGTAAAAATGAAACTTCTTCAACTTCAAAAATCTTTTTTTTTAAGTTGTGGGATAATGCCTGTCGACAGTGGTCACACATTTTTAGCAATGGGTATATCCCCTCCTAGATGAAAGTGTCGTACCAGTTGTAAATACAGCATAAATCTAAAGTTTGAACACATCTTGTCACTGATTGACTCTGTATGTGATCCATTGTTCCAGTCAATAATATTTTGATAAAAGTTGCACTTTGTTCACAAATGGGAAAACTTTCTTAAAGTGATAAAATTATGACAATGTTATAACTTTGTGTCACAATTGCCAGTACATTCTTGTCAATTTATGGGGCATAATACACATAGGGGTGTTGAATTTTGACTTATCAGTATTTTTGAGGTTTAAATGTACAGACTGACTTTGAAACAGAAAAGTTTTCTTGGAAATCTGGAGACATGGAATACTTATTTAACACTTAAGTGGTCAAGGGGGTCCATATGAACCCAACATTTGGTTTTTTGCGCGTCAGCGGAAAAACGCGAAGTAATTTTTCATCGCCCTTTTATGTAATTGTCTAACTTTACCATACCCTTCACTTGGTGGAAAAAAAAATTCAAATCGACCCACCTCTTCTCATGCTAATTAGCATAAATAAGCATTTTCGAGGGAGCTCTTCAAATTTGTTTTTCCTAAAAATCGTAACCGAACAACTTTTTTCAAATTTTATTTCAGGAATGTATTTGTACTTACATACCGCAAATATGAGCCAAATTTCATTGAAAAATTCCATTGGGAAAAGAGTTTTCAAATTTTTGGCGGGAAAATTTTGAAGTGACATGGCAAAATTTGTTTGGCCGCTATTTTGAAACAGTTTGTCCGATTTTCAAATTGTTTCTTTGTATTGTTTTAGTTCTATTGAAGTACTTTACCTGTGACCAGAGTTTCAACGTAAAATTCTTCGCGAAAGCGCTTTTTCGGTTGTGGGTCCATATGGAACCCCCCCCCTTGACCACTAACATGTATGTGGAGGACCTTGACTACTTAAGTGATAATGTAATCATGGTAATGCAGAGGGGTTGTCTAAATGAGTTTAAAATACAAAAAGTGTGGTTGGTAATAGCTGGACAAGCATCTTTTTTTTTAAGTTTTGCTTGATAACCTTTTTTCTACTTTATACTTCTCAACAGAGAAGTGAAGAAATATATAGATTATAACTATAAAGATCTAATCTGGTACCAGAACATTTGCACTTTAATGTCATCTGGCCTTATGAATTGTGAAGACAGAGTTGTGCAAAAGTCTTCATCAAGTCTTACTTTCCCCTTTGAGGGAAAGAAAAAAAAAAGAATTTTTCTACATTTTTGTAAACCACTATTTTTGCCTTGTAGTTAATTTGTTGGTTTGCCTCATTTCGCATTAAAAAAATCATGCATTGTGGATAAAGTTTGACATTATGCTGGTGCATTTAAAGGGTTTCCATATCCCATTCTGATATGATACTAAGAAACACAATGTGGCATGTTTGTCTTCTTGCCCTTTCATTTCTGACATCTAGTAAGATCATGGAAACAGCAAAGGATTTGAAAAGTACAATTACACACCGTGGAATTCCTAGGAAATGACAGAAAAAATGGAAATCTTTGAGGATATGACTTGGATTGGAAGAAAGTATCAAAAGGGGAAATCCACTTGAGCTGGGAGGAAACACATTTTCTAACTACGTAGGAAAATATGCTAAACAGAAGACTTCAAAAATATATGCAATTCATTTCAACTGTGAAATAATGCATTTAACTTTTGTAAATGTTCTACCATTTTTCCCATTTTGGAATATATCAACTGGTAGGGAGGTGTATTTTAGTTTGGAGTTGGTTGACAACCACATCACTTGGATTATATCAGAAATTTAAAAGTATTTTCAAACATGCATGTTTCTGTCATTTGCTCATTATGACATTTGCTTTTTGATATTAATTGTTAGTTGCATTAACAGTAAAGTGACTGACCATTTCATTGCTCTAACAAAGCTTGAAAGAGTAGAATATTTTAAAATTACTTTTAGTTTTAAATATCTGTTTGGCAATCCTCCATTATCATGTCTTACACCAATTCCAAATGTAAAGCATTAAAAAGTCCATAATAAAATGAAGGACTATATAGTATCAGTGTTCATAAATATTAACCCATCTAGCCCTTTTCAAACTGAGGACTGATGTGTCCCAAGTTCCAGGTTCAACCAACCACACTTTGGAAGAAAGAGTGGTGTCTGTAAGCTACTGTAACTAGGGATTGTAACTTGAAACACTAAGTAACTTGAGACAGGAGTATCTAATAGGTATTTGAAATCCATCAAATCGGTATCCATAAAATTAAAACATTGCCATCTGAACAACGCTCTTAAGGTAATGCATAATTCATGTTAAATATTCAAAAAGATGACTGGCCAAAAAGAAAACAAACTGATGGCCAAATTTGCTTAAACAGCGACCCATGGGACTTGCAACTTACTGAGTTTGTTTTGCATACTTAGTAGCTTAAAACTCATCAAGAAGTAACAAAATTCATGCCCTGAAAAGTTGATTGGTAAAATAGCTTAATTGCTTGCTAAAATTCACCCCCAAGAGAGGTATGATTTCCTCCCTCAGGGGTTAAAATCAGGTGGATTTAACTCGGACCTACTGCTGGACGCCGTCATGACCGGGTATCATGACAAAGGAGTAGTACAGAGTAAAGTAATACGTTTGATGTTTAGAATGTCTTGTAGATTTTAACCTAATTGTCATCAATGTTATGATGTTGTTGAAACATATCCACAATGTCAATGTTTATGTTGTGGATATGTTTCGAAAGTTATGAACACAAAGTTGATATGTGTGAAGTGTTACAGAAGTGGTCAAATAATGACGCGAGCCATGATTATAGTTAAGAATATGAAGATTACAAATAAATCATATATAGTGTTTTTTATCAGTTTTCTTGTGAACCATCTGGACAAATTATTTGATTTCTATTCTCTTTGCATTTCTTGGATATAGGTCCACACTTTTGCCTATCGATTGGGAAATGGTTTTTTTTTTTACTCTGAATGAATTAATACAACCTTACTTTATATGTGTGGTGCTCTGGCAAAATGAGCGGAAAGTCACGATTTTCAAAATTGAGTTTATGGCACATTTTAATTCTATATAATCACAGCTGTCGAATGATATATAATATGTGTACCGCCGCGGCAAAAGGGTCCAGTTGTCGGCTCGTACATGTTGCTCCTTGTAGCATATCTAATGTATGGTATTTGTATACATCGGATATGCTACAATGAACAACATGTAGGAGTCGACAACTGGACCCTTTTGCCGCGGCGGTACACATATGTCATACTTTCTTTCTACCATTTTCATTTAGAGATCGAAATACAAGACGGTCCACTCAAAATCTGGCAATAAAAAATTGTAGCAAATCGATTTTTAAGTTACTGATTACTATAGTGTATAATAGCAAAACGTGATCAATTACCCGTAAATAATTGCACTTCCCGGCATTATTGACCCTCAAAACGCGCAGTATGGATTAACACTGATGTATTAAATGCTTTTTATGTCAAAAAACGAAATTTGATCTTTCAATCATATTTTCACTTTAGCAGCCATTTATTCAAAATCTTCAATCGTGACTTTCCGCTCATTTTGCCAGAGCACCACTCATATGGTCATTTAGAAGAGTGTGTTTAATATAGATGAAATTATTAATCATTGGCTAGTTAGTGGTATTTCATTTCCAACGAGTGATTTTGTTTTTGAAAATTTCCAGATTGTTTTGGGAAAAAATCACCATAACCCAAATATTGATAAAATTGTAAAGCACTCACAATTTAGGGTCTATTTTGTGCTACCATCCATTCTATGTCTCGGCGTTTTCACCAAAGGATTTTTGTTGCAATCGGACACCATTTTAGTCCTGAAGAAAAGTGGCAAACATTTCATCTAGAATAATACAAGTTTATTATAGAGTGCCCTATAGACAAAGTTGTTGTAGTGATGCAGTCTGATGGTGTTTGACCGGGGGAGGGGGGAGGCGCTCAAAAAAAAAGTGGTACGCATGCTATTATACCAATAATATGGTATTGATAATTTCTTGTGGTAACCTTAGATCATGGACACCATGAAATTAGAGACATTTCTGACAGTGCATGGCATAATTTAGAACAAAGACCATTTGGAAATGATAAAAAGCTTGTGCGATATTAAAGAAATTTCCTTTTTAGAGATTAATTTTCAAGTTCACAATTTCAAATCGAAAGTGATTTGACTAAGGTATGCGAAAAGGCGACACCTATCATTGCATGTGAAGATAAATTTGTCCCTTTATGAGAAAAATTGTCTACTCTACAAAGTGCATTTTACAGTTCCTTTGCTTTAGTAACGAGTTTTGAATAAATGATTCTGAACAATTTGCATGATTAAGGGTCTAAGGTGTTACAAAGTATATCAACAGAGACTCCCAATGGTAGAATAACGTAAAACAACTCCAGATGTTTATCAGTTTAACAATTTCATGGTTTGTGCTCTGACATGTGCAAGGATGCCCATCATGAAGACTAGTTCTATGCCTCAATGCTAACTGATTGTGTTTTGCCTCCACTTGCTCTATAATTGTTGAATTTTTCAAAAAGTTTTTAACTCCTTGAACATATAGCAAAAAAAAAGCATTTGCAATGCATCAATTCTAGGTCTGAGCAAAATATGAAAGGGTTGGTTGATCAGCGACGTCCATTAGGCCTAATGTCCTCTTCTCCTTCCATACACAAATAACTTGCCTTTTTAGAGCTATTAGACCATTAAGGGCATTTTCACGAAAAAGTGGACATGAGAAAAATATTGAAAAAAAGGATGTAACTATTCAATGAAAAATGCTACCACCTATCAAAAGAAAGCTATTTTGAAGCTTTTTAAAATGAACCTAATTTTGAAAAGACTGAACAAAGATGTCTATGAAATTTCTTTAAAAAACCTTATTTTTGGTCAAATTTCTTGATATTCATAATGAAAAGTAGCAATTTTTATTTAATTTTTTCAACCCATTCTTGGTTGTTTACTTGGGTGTTATTGTTCTAAATGGCTTAAATAAGGATCAAATTTACACATGAGGTTGTATTTTTTGTTAATCCTGACCACGCTTTATGGTTCAGTGCACCCAAAAATAAGCGGACAAATTGTCCTTCCGTTACCGTCCTTCCGTGACCATGATCATTTCGCATTGTTAAAACAGAACCGTAGGGAATATTTTGATGTGGAATGTGGCAAACTATTGCAGAAACACCAAGCAATGCATTCAGTAACTTTAAAATAAAATGTCTTCATAACTTTTATAAAAAATGTCAAAAATGTATTCAAGGTGAAAAACCATGTCCGTTTTGCTGTCCTTCCGTGACCGACCTCATTAATATGCATATTTTGCGACAGAGGAATTTTTATGAAAAAATTCCTGTTGAATATTAATGCTTTCAGGTACACTCAACTAAATATGGAATTAGTTTTATTTTATCCAATTCAATTTTGGCAATGTATGTGTTTGAAGTACAAAAAAATTCTGTGATTGTCCTTCTGTTACCGTGAAAATGCCCTTAACTAGATTATTAAGAGACATCAAGATGTTTTATGTTTAAAAAGATACAAATTGATTTCATGTTTTATTTATATTTTATTCGGTAAAGTTTCCTCACAAAAGACACAGTAAGCCAGGCGCACCTATGTTTTTGCATACACCCTAATCCACCTTATCCAACCACCACACCCCTACGACCATTGCATATCTGGATCTTAAGCAAGCCAAAACAAATGAGATGACATTTTGAGATTGAGTGCAATTTCTTCTTTTTCATTACTGAGTTTATGGTTTCTCCTTATCAAAATTATATCAAACCAGATAATATTATACCCTTTTAGGCATGCTTATGTCATTTAGTTTATAGACCTCTAATTAACAAAATCACCTGTTTACATCATGATATTAAATTATAAGTAATATGTACTCCTCTATTCATTTAACCTTATTGTAATGGGTCATCAACCTGTCATACCAAGGGTCCTTTTGTGCCACTTTTGTCCTGATACGAAAACACAACCATTCAAAGAGACATACATTTCTTTGTTTGACAGTGAATATCATAAACACAACACTTGTAATGTAATTTGTTTAATGACCAGGGAGGGTAGACACTTAAACTTTTATGAAGTAAAAAATAATGTGTATATTGCTCCATGATCTAAGAAAATGGTTGTTAACAGCATGTAGCATGTTTTCATCCATGTAGAGCAGGGATTCTCAATTAGCGGTACACGCGCCAAATGTGGCGCTTTGACAAGTACTGATTGGCGCTTTGACACTCTCTAAAACAAAGAAATACAATAGAAATACACTGAGAAATAGGCAACTTTCTACAGTTTTCTCATTCATGTGACACATTGTAAGGACTAGTTGAGAACCCCTGATGTAGAGATTGTAGCATTTCCAAGTTCCATATATACAAGATGATTGTTATTTGTACTTTCTTAAAATCTTTTAAGTTCTAGGACAATAGTCAAATGTTCTTAACAATGTCAAGCCCCCTCTGAAATATAAGTGCTATGCCTTACTACCAGTTGTAAATAAAGCAATCTGAAGTTTTATCACATCTTGTCAATGATTGACTCTATATGTGATCCATTGTTACAGACAATAATATTTTGATAAAAGTTGCACTTTGTTCACAGATGTGAAAACTTTCTCAAAGTGATAAAATTATGACAATGTAACAACTTTGTGCCATGATTATAGTGTGTACGTTCCTGACAATTTATGGGGCATAATACACAGGAGTCTTGAATTTGACCTAATAGTATTAAAAAAAAGTTTCATATGTACAGACTGATGTCTTAGAAATTTGGAAAACTTGTAATCTTTGTATGAAGAAGGGTAGTGCAAATGAGAGTAAATGCATTTTGGCCATTGATGGTGGCTAGTCATAGCTTGACTATGACTAGCCACTATGACATGCTGACGTCAGATGATGACCTGTCGGGACAAAAGGTAGTAGTTATCGAAATCTTGATGCCTAGTTATCAGAATACAAATTACAGGCAAGTATGAAGAGCCGATATTAGGCTCCTTTTGTACATCACATCTACATATGTTTTTCTTCTTGTTATTTCACCACTTTACAGGACTTACAGCTAAGCAAATTATATTGTTCAAATTTCATGCTTCTTTTTTATCAATTGCCAAAATATTTGCATACATTGTATGGAAAAACTCCAAATTTTTTTAACCTCCTTTCCCAATTTGCACCCTTTTCAGATAATAAGGGTTCAAAGTTGACCTTTTCAGTAGGTCACGTTAAAAAAAACAAAATCTCGCGACCATTTTTTTTCCTTGTTTGGCGAGACTTTGATTTTAGAATTCGCATAATGAGGTTAATAACAGGGTTGCTGCGACTTGACTGCAGTCTGATATGACACTATTAAAACCTATTTAGCTTGTTTGATCCTTCTTGTCATTATAGGTCTGATAACCTTTTCTCTGTTTAAAAATCATGGAAACAGCAAAGGATTGAAAACTTTAAAAGTACAATTACACACAGCAACTTTCCAAGGAAATGACAGAAAACTGGAAATCTCTGAAGGATATCACTGGGGATCAGAAGAAAGTATCAAAAGGGGAAATCTACTTGAGCTGGGAGGAAACACATTTTCTAACTGCATACGAAAATATGCTAAACAGAAGACTTCAGAAATATGCAATTCATTTCAACTGTGAAATAATGTATTAACTTTTGCAAATGTTCTGCAATTTTTCCAATTCCGGAATATATCAAATGATAGGGGTATTTTAGTTTGAAGTTGATTGACAAACACATCACTTGGATTATATCAGAAATTTAAATAGACATTTTCAAAACATAATGTTTTTTTCATTTGCTGATGACTTTTGCTTTTTATATAGTTGACATTTTTGTATAAAAGGTCTTTAACCCATAAAAAGTTGCAAATACTGTAGACGCACTCACTCTGTTGAGTAGTTAAAGTTAGCCACTACTGTGAGGTTGCAAATTTGTCACACTAAACTTGACAATATCAACCTTCAAAAAATTATTATCTGCTGTATTCTCACTTCATATATTTATTTGGTTATACTTTCTTTTATTACATTTATCACATTATTCTGCTTTTGATTGACACAATTAAATTGTACATAAAGTTGACTTGAGCCAGTTGTTTTGTATTAGATTCCTGAAGTGAAAGAAATTACAAGTAAAGCAACATTTCTAAGAAGATGAATTTCTTATTATAACACTTGATTACTTAGTCCTTTTATCACAAAAAGAAATTTGATCATTCAAAATGTTACAAAGTTACTGACCATCAGTGGAGAAAAGAATGAACTTTTCACTTTAATCTTGCAGTATCAAAGTAATCAGCATTTTTCAAGGAGTAGGTTCAATCACTGAACATATTAAATAACCACACCAACCATGAGGCATTGCTAAAATCTTTTGTAAAGTTTGTCTCAAATTGTAAAGTATGAACAGTGAAGTCTCCATAAAGAGACTAGTAAGCTTGAAAATATAAAATAATGTTTTAATTTCTTCTAAATTTTGAATTTCCTTAAGATTGGGACCAAATTAAAAGGAAATCTCTCTGTGGCATAATGCCCTAAGGGTCATTATAAATCCTCTATGATTTTGCAATTGTAAGGAAAGCTTCAGTAAGTCCATATTATAATGGAGGACATAGGTAGTATTATATACCTCATATATAGATTCCTGTCTTCTGATTGGTTAAAAGTGAGGGCTTGGATTTACTAACTAGGCCCGGGGCATATTTTTCACAAGGCCCGATCAATACACTTTGCGCACTTTGGTAAACATTAAATCATTATCGGGCGTTTTAAGTGCAAAACGGTTCTTTCAATCAATCAGATGACAAAAATCCATATATTTAGTATATCACTCGTAATTTTGAGTGAATTTGTTTTAACTCTAATCGAGTGCGTTTTAGCTCTTTAAGAGTGAAAATACTTTGCGGTAATTCACTCTTGTACCAGAGTGACGTTCACTCGCAGAAGAGTGGTTCGAAAACACCGCTCTTTTACGGAGTGAAGTTCTAGCCAATCAGGAACGTGGATACTCGCGCTGTTGTAACTACGAGAAATCGTCAGCGCTCACTGTTCAACATATCGGTGGTTGAGTTGGAGACTGTGGAGGAGTGACAGACAAAGGAATTTCAGAGGAAATTGTGCAACTATTTATCGGCGAGTAGATGCCAGACAATAAATACCCAACAGTGACGCTAATCATGCAAAAACTGGATCGACGGAACTTGTCGGTGTAAGCTTACTTAATACATTGGCAAATGTATCAAGTAAGCTTACACCGACAAGTTTATTGTCTAGCATCTACTCACCGATAAATATTTGCACAATAAAACGACTAGATCATTGAGTGAACTTTCATTCTTTTGAAGATTTATTCTTATCCCCTCCAGATCATTTAGAGTGAACTATTCATTATAATAAACGGTTCACTCTTTCCTAGAGTGAATTACTATCACTCTTTCTTGAGAGTGAACTTCACTCTAAAAGATTGGTCACTCATATGGCCCTTCCTAAGAGTGAAATTTCACTCATTTAGAGTGGTTTTTCACTCTTTCACAATAAGAGTGTAAAACGAATATTGACTGCTTTTTTGGGGGGATATGGTTAAATTATTTCCCCTCGGTGATCTCAAAACCATGAATGGGCATATTCATGGTTTTGAGGTCACCTTGGGAAAATGATTTAAATCATGCCCCTCAAAGCAGTCAATATTTGTATATTATAAATGTTTACCCATATCGCCATTTTCAAACTGAGGACTGATGTGTCCAGGGCAATCATACTTGATATATCTGATTAGCCATTTAGATGTTCTGAGTTAACAACTAAAACAAACCAGTTTGGAAGAGTGGTGACTGTAACTAGGGATTGTAACTTGAGACACCAAGTAACTTGAGACAGGAGTATCTAATAGGTATTTGAAATCCATCAAATCGGTATCCATAAAATGAAAACATTGCCATCTGAACAACGCTCTTAAGGTAATGCATAATTCATGTTGAATATCTAAAAAGATGACTGACCAAAAAGAAAACAAACTGATGTCCATATTTGCTTTAACAGCGACCCATGGGACTTGCAACTTACTGAGTTTGTTTTGCATTCTTGGTAGCTTAAAACTCATCAAGAAGTAACAAAATTCATGCCCTGAAAAGTTGATTGGTAAAATGGCTTAATTGCTTGCTAAAATTCACCCCCAAGAGAGGTATGATTTCCTCCCTTAGGGGTAAAAATCAGGTGCATTTAGATCGGACCTACTGCTGGACGCCATCATGACCGGGTATCATGACAAAGGAGCCATACAGAGGAAAGTAATATGTTTGATGTTTAGAATGTCTTGTAGATTTTAACCTAATTGTCATCAATGTTATGATGTTGTCGAAACATATCCACAATGTAAATGTTTATGTTGTGGATATGTTTCGAAAGTTATGAACACAGCGGTGGTATGTGTGAAGTGTTACAGAAATGGTCAAATAATGATACGAGGCACTGGGCATGATTATATTTTGATGTTAGCAAATTGTATCATTTTGTTTGTAAGCCATTTGGCTAAATTCATACTCTTTTCATAGCATTTCTTTTAGATTAATGTTTATCAGAGATGCCAGTTTTCGGAATAAAAGAGGAATTTAGCTTTTTTTTAAATAAGGAGTTATGCTTCCTCTTTTTTTAGAAAGGAATACTTAGGTACCGAAATAAAGAAACAACAACAGAAATCTTGCAATATCAATTGAAAAATTATACTTTTTTACTTTTTTTAAGCAACCCCACTGGCATCTCTGGTTATATAAATATAGGTCCGTACTTATTGGTTTTGAACTGAAAATGTTGTTTTGTTGCTCTAAAATTAGAATAAAACCCTGTAGTAGGATGTGGTTTGTATAGCTGAAATTAATATTCCTATTACTGGGGGTATTTAATTTCTAACAAGTGATTTTTTTCTTGTTTGTAAAAATTGTAAAGGAAAATAAAGGGATTAATCACCATAACCCAAATATAGATAAAAATGTAATGCATAGTGCATCAACTCAATTTGGGGTCTATTTTAAGCTACCAGTCATTCTATATATGTCTCGGCATTTTCATCAAGCACAAAGAGGATTCTTGATGCAACCGGACACCGTTTTAGTCCTGAAGAAAAGTGACTGACATTTCATCTAGAGTAAATACAAGTTTATTATATTGTACCCTATAGACATATGTAATTCATACAATATGATTGTTGTAGTGATGGTGTTTGACCACCGGAGTTGTTTGAGTTTATATACCGTGATCCTGGGGACACTAACATTTTTTAGTTGGAGCTCTTTCAATATAGAGCCAAAGTTGGTTTGAATATAAATTTGTGCATAAGTTATATCTGTCTAGAACAGGGTCTTGCTTTTATTTTTGTTAAGAAATTTTGTAAAGACAATTCTGGAAGTTGTTATGTCTTTTTAATAATCAAATTATTAGTTTTTGAGTAAGATTTGAGGCCTAGAGTCCTGTAGACAGTTTATTGACCTTCCATACCAGAGCTCCATGCTTTTTGAGTTCTTGAAGTCAAATTTAATTGCCCCTTATGACACGCAATACCATTTAATGCACATACAGGTTTAATGTCCATCTTACCGGACTAGAGGCCAAAAATTCCAATAGACAATAGAGGATCTACTTAAAAAGGATGAAAGGTTATGGCATTTTCTAATTGATACTTGTTGCTCAGGCAACTATGGTGTCAATATAGGATGAAAGTTGTATTGGTTACAAGTATTGATGATTTGGGATCTTTTGAGATTTTGAGCTTTCAAACATATTTCTGATAATTCAGATGCCTTTGAGGTTGATCTAGTCTAGAAAATTCAATATCAAAACTAGTAATTTTCATAATTATTTTTTGGTATTTTTTATTTATTTGTCTTCATTTTGATTGTCAAATTTCTTGTTGAAAATGTCAGTTGATAATTAAAACCTTCCCTCTGTGGATATTTGCCTAGATAATATCTCTATAATCATTTCAACAAGTTTGTCAATATGTCAGTGTATATTAGCGTGCCAATCAAACTCAGAATATACCAATTATGGTGGTTTTACAAACAAATTGAAACTAACAGTATATTCCTAACACTGACCATAGATGTTAGAAAGTAATAGTAACTGAAACAAATTAAAAAATTCCTAAAGCAATTTCAATTTGTTTAAAAGTTAATGAGTAATTTAGAAAACCATACTAGTTGAGAAACTACTTTATTTATTTTCCTTTACTCTTGTCTATTACTCTTGCATAGAGATATATTCTGACTTGACGCTATGATCCCACCGTAGGTCAATGTGCGCAGCACGACTAATTTCTATCTTGGATCACCAGTAGTTAAAATCGCCTTGTATTGTGTATCATCGTTGATGGATTTTACCCCTAATATCTTGGCCAAAAAAGATCGCCCGGTGATACGACCGCGCATATATGTAGATATATTGTATAAGTATGAATTTCAGTCGTTGTTTTGTGAATCAGAATTCTTGTATGGTTTTAATGGTCCATTTCGTGAAAAAATTATGAATCCATGACGTAGCATTCTCGATTTAGAATTATTTCGCCTTCCCAAGTAGCTTTTCGGTAAGGTGCCACTGTAATACTCTGCTTTACCATGTTTATGTACAATTCTATATATTATATCATGATTACAGTGATTTGAGCCGTGCAATAGTTTGTACTATTGCACGGCATGAAACAAACCTGTGTGATATCATGATATAAAACAAATATTGAATGCCTATGCACGTGCAATAGTACAAAATATATCATTCGGTCAAATTTGGACTGATCCATTTCACTCGGCTACGCCTCGTGAAATAGAAAAGTCCAAATTTGACCTCATGATATATTTTGTACTATTGCACTCTCAGGCATTAAATATTTGTATATTATAGGTCACATTCCAACCTGTTACAGAGCGAATACTGGGTAAAGTTCGAGTTTCACCGCTTATCATCACGCATGCTCAGCCCGAGATGCTCAGCATACTAAATTCTTTATGTAGAAGTGGTTTGTACGTGATGGACACTAAGGACAAATTTGTTATTGTGTACTTTTTGTGTTCATTTCAGCACATGCTCAAGATTCCTGAAGATTTGTTAAATCCTAATTTAAGTTTTAATTTAATTTGTTTGTGGATTGTAGGCTTACTATGTATGGATTATATTTGATATATGGTGGCATTTCATGAGGTGGGTCAAAAATGTGTTACATCATTAAAATGGTCAAAAAAACCATTTTTTGATATGATGTTAATATTATTGATCTCTTTCAATTCAAGTAACTTTTTAGCCAAATATCACTTTTGTTT
>JXSR01S006032.1:23985-34856 GCA_000969725.1 Ophiothrix spiculata
CTTTCACAATCAGTTGAAATCAGCTTCTTTGTCATTTTCTTTTCTAAATAAAATCTAATTTACAGATAATAATAGAAAATTTTGAATTTTGACTATTTTTAACGAAAAATAACGATTTTTAGGTCATAATGTCTCTAATTAGGTATAATATTTTGCAAGGTGATAGAGTAACGAAATAAAAATAATCACCCAGTGTTTTAAATTACATTTCCCTTAATTTGATGTCAAATACGACATGCTTTATGCAAAATGTAGGGCAAATTACCCCTATTTTTAATGACCCCCCGAAAATAAGGTTCCCCAGCCCCTATCCTTCCTCCCTTTTTTTCTGTAAATATTTACACCTATACCTATCATAATCAGTTGAAATCAGCCTCTTTGCAATTTTGGCCAAAATTAGGGCTAATTTATGGTTACTAGTTCATTGCATGAGTTTATATTGCAAATATTATGATCTTGGTCCTTAACTCATTATTATAAACAGGTCCCATTGGCTTTGGCGATGCATCCACGGTTAAATTATGCCGTTGGGATAGTATTTTAACTTGATCAGAAACAGGTTCATGTAATTTCTCGGCAATATCAGGAGAATATTTGGTCTCAAAAGTAGTGGTCATCATGAATTGTACATCCGAGATGATCCAGCAAGTGAAATTTAGATTTCTTTTATTCTTCACTGGTCTTTCGCTGAGTGGTGCTTCTAGAGGCATGGCCAATATGTGGCTATGGATTCCTAATGTTTGTTAGGAAAAGAGGTCAGCGAACCATTCATGGCACTTTCATAAGCTCGGAGACAATGCCAAATATTTGTCATCATTATCTCCTATACTATGGCAAATGGCAATGGGACTTAATTTATAGTAAAGTGGGACTGTTGCATTAGTATGAACCAGTTTGATTGATTTTAACATCATACTTCAACAGCAAACACATGTGCTTTCAACTGTGGAAAAATGTACCAACAGCAAATACATGTGCTTTCAACTGTGGAAAAATGTACCAATCAGCTAACAATTTTACATTGTTTAAAGATTTCAAACAAAGTGTTTTATATCAATGTTGGTATCACTAATCTAAAAGACAGAACCTTGTTTCCGGGCTGAAACTCATTTCCATGAAATGCATTTTCTTGATAAATAATGACAACAAATTTAACAATGTACTTGAAACCAACACTTTTTGTGACTAATTAGCCTGTCAAAACTTTATTGGCACCCATATTATTTGCATACAATAATTCATAGTTTACTATGGTTTCGCAGCAGGATTGCTGACGCTCGCCTAGGTGACCTGCTTTCTGGTCCTTCATTCAAAGCCGCTGAATTTTAAGTATTTGTTATAATGAGGATTTCTTTGGTAGAATAATCTTGCAAATGTATGTACTACTTGGGGTAAAAAAAAAAGTAGGATCAGGGGTGTCTTCTCAGGGAAAAGGGTTAAAACAAATGTAGGAGCAGAGTTTTTCTGCTCAGGGAAAATTAAATTTGTATTCATCTCTAGGGTGAGGAAGTGCATGTTTCTGAGAAAGTTAAGAATATGGATACAGTGCAATTCACAGCAGATCTCAGATGAGTTTTTCTTTACCACATATGAATGATATCCCAAAGTATGTTTTATTTTGCTCACTGATACACATTTAGGAATCTAACTCACTAGTTGTCAAATTTGATCAGATGTGATAAAAATATATACTTTGCTCATCCATACCACTATACAGATTCAACTTTCAACAACTTTTCCACAACTTTAGTATGCAGCATTGCAAAATACTACATTTGCGATAGAACATTTATATTTCTAAAATATGTCTGTCAGTCTTGTCAATTTACAACCACAAAAGTGTCAGTTGCTAAAGAGCATTGTTGTGAATTGGAGCAGTCAATTGTGGTGAATTTTCATACTTGTAGCCCAGAGTTGAGTCTATGGATTGATGGTGCTCCTAGCATCATCATTACCTCTGACATTGGTTAACCATTTTGGGTTTCTTTCTAATGTCTTTGAATAAACCACCATGTTAATATTGTAACTAGAGATGATGGGTGGTTCTTGGCAGTCTGATGAAGATTAAGTTCTGCGTGGTGACTTGATGTGCAGGAACACTTGAACTGTTATAAAGTAAACCTTCATAATATTTTATAGTTTTTTATTATTCTTTGTCATTTGCTGCACCGAAGTACTTGTATATTAAAGGTGCAATTCATGATTTTGATTTGCCAAAAGCCTTGCTTCTTTTCTAGCTTAATGAAAATAAGAGTACAACATAAATATATACTGAAACTTTCACTTGATTCCAACTGTTCGTTTCCAAGTATCAAGATTTTCAACATTTGGGCCATAGGCTACTGTGTTGTAATTACTGTCGGGGACCCGACAATAATTAGAAAATTGACACATTTCCTCACTTTTCTCAAAAATGCAAGCACCTATGAAAGAATGGTTTGAGGATCGTAACATATACCAGTTTAGGATCCTATAAGCTAAGAAACTCAATTTTGATAGAGGTGACCTTGAGGGTGAAAAGTAGATCATGAATTGCCCCTTTAAGGTGTAAGACTTTGTATATTACCAAAGGTGTATGACTTTGTGACTTTGTATCTGGCTGAAACAATTTCGTAATATATGAACTGTGGTTTGTGGCTTGCACACTATGTCAACAGCGAATCTTCTTCAGTATTAATGCCTTATTGGCCATTTAGTCCCAGTTTGTATGATGCCTGTACAAACATTAATATTATTGTTAAAGAAGGTATTAGTTATATGTAATATGTCCATGAAAAAAATAGATTTCAACAAAATGAAGAATCATGACTAGAAAGGCATCCACATGCATATTTTCTATTAACTTAATTGTCTTGTCATGACAAAAATGCATCAAATTCACAGTATGTACTTTCCTATACTATACATGTGGAATTAAATTTGGTTTCCCAAATTTAATTCGAATCATGACTAAGGGCATCCACATGCATATTTTCTATTAACTTAATTGTCTTGTCATGACGAAAATGCATCAAATTCACAGTATGTACTTTCCTATACTATACATGTGGAATTAAATTTGGTTTCCCAAATTTAATTCGAATCATGACTAAGGGCATCCACATGCATATTTTCTCTTTAACTTAATTGTCTTGTCATGACGAAAATGCATCAAATTCACAGTATGTACTTTCCTATACTATACATGTGGAATTAAATTTGGTATCCCAAATTAAATTCAACATATGGCCACAACAATGTATGCAACTTTCGCTCAATTTGTTATGAGGGTATTAATATCTACCAAAAACCAGTCAATCAAATAAATCAAAACTCATGGGTGATGGGTACGGCACTTAGTTGGCGGGATCTTATAGTATTGCTTTAACCATTTTTTTCAGAGGTAATAACCTCAGAAGGTGTGTTCTGCAAAGGATTTCCTTTATGGAGTCTAACAGAACTAGTACTAGAACTGATTTCTGGTCAAGGAAAAGAATAGTTCGGTTACACAATTAATCCCACCAAAATGCAAGATTCATGTTTTAATTGAGCTCATTTATCAGTTGGTAGCTAAAACTAGGTTACTAATATATATAAGTTCATGAACTAGTCATTGTTGCACTTTGTATCCATATATTGATGAGTGGGTAAATAAAAACAAAAGAAAATGTGTCACAAATATAATTAATTAGTGTTTGATTGTATCATGGGCCTTTGAATCGTCATAAATGTGAAATTATATGATCTTTAGCCTATTTACCCATTAGAAAAAGTTTAAAGTTCCTAAACCAAGTGGGAAAAAATAATCCTAGATAAGTCATTGTTTTTTTAATTAAATATTTTTGCCAAAATCATTCCTCTGTATGTGTCCATATACAATGCCCATAGTCCATAATTTTGTTGACTTTTGCCTTTTTTTGTTTCATTCCTCATACACACATATTAGAAATACTGTGCGATTTTGGCTGAAGTAGCAGGTGCCGTTTTCAAATGGGCTCTCGCGAGATCAAGTGGCATAACCCATATAAAGTTTCCCCTTAACTGCTATGTTACATCATAGTATTGCATTTATTGAAATAATTAGGTGAGAACAACTTGACAATTGCTATTTATTATTTTTGGCCGGGGTGCGCAATAAATTCTAGTCCAAAACGGCAAGGGGTCTGGGGTCGCTAGAGGCCCCTGCCTATATCGTACGGGTCGCCAGATGTATTATTAGCAGTGATTAGGACTAACTAACTTTCGTTGTTTTCCCATTGTTTTTATTAATTTTTTCTTTATCTCATTTTTTCATCTTCCGCACCCCCTTGGCTACACCAATGTAATTAAAAGTCAACTTGAGGTGATTGAAACAACCAGTACTTAAAAACAATTCCATTCCAATCATAGTTTAAACACTTCTGTATTATCAAAATGTACACAAGAGCACATGGTGTGAGTGAAACACAAGCACGTGGTACCACAACTCTTTGAGTTAGATGATAATAATAAGATTCAAATTAAACTATTGGATGATGAAGGAATAAAGGGCAAACCAAATTTGGGAATTCAAAATTACAGTGTAACACATTTTATTTTTCATGTTATTAGGTGGCATTTCACTTCGACAGGTTGTCAAAAACAAACAAATATACATATATGACCAAGTGGTTTGAGCATACAGATGTTCCTGGTTTAGCCCTGGTCAGACCACATCTCTTTATTTCCTTGATCAGGAAACTTTACTCTTTAATATTGCCCTGTTGTTTGGAAGTCACTTTAAGCTGTTGGTCCCCTGTTCGAATGCTCCATCATGGGATGTTGCTTGTGTATGCTTGGTAACCAATCTGATGTTTCAGGGGCGTCGGAATGAAAATAAATGTGGTACGGCCCTTGGTAAAAGTGGTGCGGCCAGTGGCCCCTTAGGTACCAAAAATAACATGAATAAAGAAACAGCTTAGTCCCAGAAGACAATAAATAGTTACTTAAAAAGCGAATTTGTACAGTGCTATTTTGTGGTTATTATTGCTAGGACTATAATAAAGTGCATCAAAATATTTTGTTTTCTTTTTTCTAGCTGAAAAGTGGTGCGGCCAAGGCCCACACGGTTCCGAAGCCCCTGTGATGTTTGTTCATGAAGCGGTTCACATAGTTAGACCAAGTTCTGAGACCGACCCAACTAGTCAGATTCAAACTGAGTGTTTCATTTTCGTTTCATATTTTCAAGTCTAACTCTGCTTTATTTGAATTTTCAGCCAATGACAGAGAATGTATTACATTGGGTTCTTGTACATGTGGGCATGAGATAACTAAAGATTACCAGAAGTTGCGATGACAAGAAAATCCAGCGTGATCAGATTGAAGGAACACATTGTGGATTGAGACGTACTACCTGGTATACCTGTTGGGAATTGCTAGCTTACAGGATTAAGGTGTCAATGATTAAAACAAGGTATGTATCTATCCCGAGGGTGGGGTTGTATTCAAGTTTGGTTTTGGTATGGGTGAGCCGCTGGGAAATTTGAGGTAAAACCCATGAATATATCAATTTTCAAGAAAAACAGACCCATCAAAATACCACATTTTGCAAAAAAAGGACCCATTGGCATACCAGACAGCCTGATTTTGCTACCCAAGTTTGTGGCACATCCCCATAATCACTTTTGTACTAAGTACCCCCCCCCCGGGTATCTATAAATGTAGGGTTGTGGCAAAACAGTCTTGGTTAGTCAAAATTTGATAATTTATTGATAATATTAGATGTGTGGTTAATGAATTTCATTACATTTATTTCAAAGTACACATGTAATTTTAGCTTTTAAATACTATGAGGATCCCAGTGTAAAAGATGAAGGTAAAGGGGACGACCTGCATTTGCACAAGTCGGAGTGCCCAATCTCTTTCAGGCCAGACTCCACTTTTTTGTTATATTTGCAGTTAGGGGATCGCCACACCTCTTTCACCGCGAGTCTGTTACCTTCCCAGCACTGAAGGATGCCGGTACCCACTTAACACCGGGCCACTGATGCCAGTGTAATTAATCTAAATTCTAAATTACTAATTCTAATTTTAAATTGAAATGAGTGCTCATTTCGTAAAACATGTTATTGTTTCAAGGGTGTCAAAGGTATAGGTATATTAAATAAAGGAAATTTTAATTTAATAAATTATACAAACTTTTCATCCAAGCAATGTCAATGGCAGTGTTCCCGCTAAGGATTTTGACTTTGCACCATATGGACCAAATGAGTCTATAAAAAAGGATATAAATATCTCGCAATTGCCAGTTACAGGCAGACGATCTCATAAAATGGACTAGAATTTAGTTAAATCTGGAATAAATGAATGTTGTGTATAACCAAAACCCTATATTTTGCCTTTTTGTTTTGGAAACCCCTTGCACCAATTTCTTAGCTTCTGCGCCAATTTCGCTACATAGGGGCTTAGCGGGGACACTGGTCAATGGTGTCATGATTGCTCTTATTACTTTCATTTCAACCGATGCATGAAATTTTATTTTTAACATTTATTATCTGGCAATAAACTTGTGTGAATTATGTGAAACTGTAAGGTTTCAAATGTTCCTGAGACAGCAGTAAAAACAGGTCTAGATCTTCTCGGACCATGCATTCAATGCTCTCTGGTCCTGGAGATATGGGTAAAGTCAAATTTGCTGGATTTACTCTAGATGTGTTCCTCAAGCTAATAATTAATTCCCTATGCAACTTTTTGTGTTTTATAAAAGACTGGCATTGATCCTAAGATATTGATACATAAATGTGAACATTACTTGATGATGGACTTGGGAGTCCAAAAGTTCAAAAAGTCACATACTCAGCATGAGGTTATTATGACACATCCAGAAGACAACATACAAAGGCTTTCATATCTCAAAATAATTGTATCAAAATATTTTGTAAAACTATCTGCCGCCACCACCTTGCAATTGAATACTTGATTACCAACAAGGGGTTCTGTTCCGAGTGTCGTACTGTCAGGAGCATTGTTTGAGCTGCAATCTCAGCATGCTGTGGGTTTTGTCCAGAACCCCATACTATTTTGAAGAAAAATTCTTCCTTCTTGAAGGGAAACATATTTTTGTTGACCATGACCCTGGTTCCAAATAGGTCGCACTGTACCAAGCAGGTAAGCTGGTACAGGTGGTACCTCCTTACCTTTTGTAATTTTGTTTTACAAAAAATACAAATTTTGTTGCTCTTGTTACCAATTAATAGAACTAATTTACCACTAACATTCATTCATTATCAAGAATTGGTATCATGCAGCTAAGAATTAGCTTATTTTAGGGGAAACCCCACACAAAAACATTATTTCAATTTCCAAATGATAACAATGCTTTGCCAGAATGTCTGGGGAAAGGAAATAATCTATGTGTAGGAATGCTACAAACTTACTGTGTAAGTGTCAACTTTCACTCTGTTTTGGTTCGGTTTGTTCCTATTTTGGGTTGGTTTTGTTTTTATGTCATGCTTGAGAGACTTACCCTTATAGATGACGACAGAGAAAAATGACGCTATGGTAGAAATGAACTTTTATATAGGTTTATACAACTGTACAAGTTTGGAACGCGCCCGGGAACGCATATAGTTAGAGTTCATTAGGGGCGCACCATTTGATTCTCAGGGGGGGGCATGGAAGTTTTTTTGAAAAAAAAAACTTCGCCGCCGAAGGCGGCGAAAAAAAAAATCTTGACCCAAAGATGAGTAAGAAAAAAAAAACTTTACCAGACTACTTCAAATTAAAGAAAAACATAAAAAATGTAATAAAAAAAACTTTGCCGCCGAAGGCGGCGAAAAAAAAAATGTCGCCGCCTTCGGCGGCTAAAAAAACCAACTTGACTCGACCCCAACTTCCATGCCCCCCCTGAAAATCAAATGGTGCACCCCTTAGGTGTATCGTTTCATTTCATTTCATGATTTATTC
The DNA here is from genome assembly GCA_000969725.1 of Ophiothrix spiculata. Taxonomy (NCBI): domain Eukaryota; kingdom Metazoa; phylum Echinodermata; class Ophiuroidea; order Amphilepidida; family Ophiotrichidae; genus Ophiothrix; species Ophiothrix spiculata. The sequence goes on from JXSR01S006032.1 coordinate 31,888, forward strand.
AGTCCATCAACATAAAGGCACTTTGGATTCATATATTCATTTATCAAAAGAAAAGTAGTAAAATACAGTGGAACCTCGTTAACACAAATTCACTGGAGCCAAAGAGTTTAGTCTGGGTTATCAGGATTTTGTGTTATCCAACTGGTTTCACACAGGAAATCAATACTTAGGACACAACTAAATCCCAACAAACATTTTGTGTTATCAGGGCTTTTGTGTTAACAGATTTTGTGTTAACGAGCTTCCACTGTATTTTAAAAAAACTTCACAAATTGCTGTGTTACATATTTGTCTCTGTATCGCTCAAGTCATATGGGTGATTGATATTTTTGTAGAACTAATTTGCACAATGATCTATTGCAAGTTTGGTGAGGATGTGTTTTTGCATCCTTTGTGCAAATTCGCAGAACAATACATCTGATTTTTACTATGTTTTAATTTGAAAACTCACATGAATATTTCAAAATGATAATGTGCAATTTTGCTGTAACAGAATGGTACATATAACATGTAGGTCTATAAGCTACCAGATCCCAAGAATGACCGAACAACCAGAAAGTATGAATAGAGGACAGAGGTAGCAATTTCAATACCTTCCTGCTTCAGGTCACAATGTAGTCACCCTGGATCTGTGGAAATTCACCGCAGATGGTACGCCACTTGGGACACCAGACTATGGAAATGGGCTTTCAGTCAAGTAAGTCCAATTCTCTCATTACAGGGATCTTTGCATATCAATAGCACAGAAATATCTTTTGTAATTTATAAAAGAAGTATCATGTGATATTACTAATGCCACCAACATAGATGTCAAAAGTTCAGATCATGGTCTTCATGGTCACTTTGAAGCTACCATGCTGGCAGTGACAGGGCCACAAACAAGAGGAATACATCACATATCCAATCTTTAAGTAAGTAGCAATGTAAACCAATCATTGAACAAGGTTAATCATGTTGGGCTAATTCTGCTCCATTAAGGGCAAGCAGAAGAGGTTCTTGAAATTTCACATATACAAACGTGAAGATCATAATGGTCGGTCCAGTTTAAATTACATAGCGATAAATATGTTCTGTATGTTCTAACAAATTCTTTTTCAAAAATGGCATTTTGATACCATATGAAAATTGTTTTTCATTAAAAAAATCCTTCCGATGATTGAACGATAATCATTTTAAATCAAAAATTATTGGTTGAAGGCAAAGAAGACATCACATTATCTGGGAACTTGCAGGGACTTCCGTTTGAGGAGAGTGAGCTCTACTGAGCCACCTTGCTCCCCTCAAAAGCTTTATGGGAGCTCAGTTAATAGAGCGTCTTGCATGATGGTATTAACATCTAAATTTTCAGATAGCTCCACGAATTGCTCCCCTAAAGAACTTCAGGAGAGCTACTGATAGAGCCCCTGGAAATTTCAAATGGAAGGGAAGTACCTGGGAAGGGTACACAGAAGGAATAGAGAATTCCTAGAGGACAATCATATCTTTGCAAGTCACACTCTTATTTCAAGCAATTGACTGGCAATGTTGAAGAAACTTCTCTTAAAAATGCACAGAGCTGGTGGTTTATGCAACCTTAAGTGTAATTCACAAGATATGTAGATATATATTGACTTTTGTGTTAATCCCTGCTGACAAACAGTGTCATATTTGTATCAGTAGTATTATATTTGTTGTGAGGACCATGAACGTAAAGGCTGAAATTAACACGCTTTGTGTTCAAAGTTGGTAAGTGCTTAAAGAGTTGCAGCTATTTGGCAGTACCCGTCAAAACAGCAGTGTGTCATTTACAGTATTTGATTGGGTATACTTTAAAAGTGATGCACATCATTTAATAATCAATGCTTTTTATAAGCTTAAGTCTTTGGAAAGTTAACTAAGGATGAATATTGTGTCGTATCATCTTTTCAACACACTGCTATGTTAACATGAATATATCTTTTCCCTTTTCTTTCCCCATGTAGGTCCTAACCATTACACTCTGAATTTCGCAACGGATAAAGTAGTTGTCTACAAATGGGTAAACCATTTTTAAGAACTTTCTTGATGCTACATATTTTGAATAAACATGTGTGTCATATTTGATATAATTGTCATTAAATGGTTAAAGGTGTCAACATTGGTCGTTAGGTAAAAGGCTTGTAATTGTTGCAAGGCACTTCTTCCTTGTTATACAAATTGTGCCATGTGTTTTGGGGACAACTATGTATAAGTACACTAACATATAGTATCCCAAAAAGTATGTGCTTGTATTTTTGGGACATTATGTGTTAGTGCAACATAAATCACTAAATAATGGCTTTTACTAAAATTTTAGGAACCCTTTACCCAAAGACTACAGACACCTATGGCTGGTTGTTTTATTACATATATATTTTTAAATGGGCACTTTGTGTACACAGCTTTACCAAAGCATTAAGACAGTGCAACAAACGGTTCAACCATTTGTTCACAACTACATCATCCGTTGCAAAGGTTTTTCACAATTTAGAGCGTACCTACTGAGACCACAGCAGATTCACCTTGTTTAATTTGTTCTGTTACTGAAACATCCAGACCCGCTGAGTTTGATAATATTGACATATACTTTTTGATGGCCTACACCTGGGCAAAAAGATGAACTGTGCTGATATACACCTCTCCCAAGGTGATGCACTTTAGAACAAAAGTTTGGATTATAATATGTTTGTTCTTGATGCAAATTGAAGCCAAACAGTAACATTTTAGGTCAAAGTTTGTTTCAAAATCTGATATTTTTATGTCTGTAACTGTGCAAGAATTGTTCAGATATTATTTTTCCAGGATTAATTTTTATTCTTCCCTATGAAAACATTAAAAAGTGGATAATTCAATTCACAAAATTCTATGTGAATACTGCATTTTTGCAAATAAATTCCACATTTAAAGTGAAAGTATTAATTTGTCAAAAGTGGATATAGAGTATCTTGGTTTTAATAAGTACAAATTTATGT